>JABASF010000005.1:0-159638 GCA_019776145.1 Harlomillsia oculata | reverse complement strand
ATTGGATTGGCCCATTGGCCTGGGCGACAACGTGCACCGTGCGCAGTGAACGTGAGTGAAACGATTATTGATGAGCAGAATTGATTGAAACCCCTGAGGTTTTTAAAAACGTGCTTATGATTGGATACTGTAGTCCATCATAACTTCTGTTCATAGCATCCAATAAAAATGCAGACAGTGTGACCGTACACAATGATTAGATGTAGCCGAAGAAAGTTTTTTTAACGTATTGTTGGATGAAAACGGTACTATATGATCTACGATTCATTCGTTCAAATGAATAGCCAATCAGATAGCACCGTCTTAATAGACAAAGACATCACGTGTTAGTAGTTACTAGCTTACTGAGGTATAGTTACGGTACTAGTTGTACTGGTGGATTTCTTTTCCTGCTTAAACGCGAATTTATCGTGCATAAAAACGAGTAAAATATTTGCTCGAGGAGCATCATTTTCAGATGCAATAGAGATGTTATCTTTTAATGGAAAGTGCTCAAATTGTTTTTTGGTCAAAGACCTGCCTGAGTTGTGAGTTTATGAGAAAAGTTAGATCTAGTTCGTTATTTACACAGTCGGAAATAATAAGAAGTAGAAACGGCCTGTGTCGTAATTTTGTATAAAGCAATCTTTGTCTCATGATTATTATGACTTGGAGTGGGCCGATCTGCGTGACAAATCGACGAAGAAAAAGGAAACGAGGGAAAAGAAAGAGAAACTCACAAAGAGTGTATAATGCGTGGATAGCTTGGCCAAAAAAGTGCACTTTCGTAATACACGGACATGAAGTGTAATATAAAAGGCCCATTTGAGCTCACACTTATTGTCAGTGACTTTGACTCACCCATTGTGTTCATTACGGGAAGACTTTGCTTGGTTCTTCCTGTTGGCAGTCGTTAAGATTCCTCAAATGGTACTAAAACCTGAAGGGGTTGGTCTCTTCTAATTTGAGTCACGACGACGACATGACTCGTTTTCTTTATTTATTTCGAGAGGACAATCAGAAATGACCATTTCTCAAAAATACTACTAACATTCCTGAGTATAAACGTTACGTGTCATACTTTACTGTATATATCTCCGATGCTTGTTGAGCATATGACGACATTGATGGTGAGATCGTCTTTAGTGGCTGTTGCAGTCGTTACAGTTCGGTAGGCAGTTATTCTTTTTTCTCTTTTGGCACACGATTCATTACATGATGGGGAATAAGTATGGCACACCGGGAACTCTTTACACCGTGATTTCCTCTTTCCTCAGAGCCAAAGCTTTTGGAATGATACGTAATTCAAGAAGCCAGAACCAAGTAGGTCAGTGTATGAAGAAAGAAAGACGAACGGACGTACGTTCTTTCGTCTACCATTCTCGTTTTTCCGTTCTGTTCCTCAAGATACGAGACAATGAAGGCATTTAAACGGCAAAGGAGAAAGCAAAGTCAGAGGGTTCACTCCACTGTACAATTTGTTATTGCAACCCGAGTGGAGATCAAAAGTGTATCATATTCATTCTTTTTTGTCTTCACCATCATAAATGAGGGTACGCGTATGTATGGGGTAACCGAGAGCCGAGAACGTTCATGTCCATGCCTTTTTCCACTCCGTCCGACAACGATGATGTTTATATTCATTCTCCAATAGGAAGGTATGGAGAAAGACGAATTCATCTTCAAGTCTTTTATTTCATCCTTCTCAAGTATAGAAATTCATCTTTTTGTCAAGTCAAATGAACCACAAAGTCATATAGTATCATGCACTTTTTTGTATTATATATTTACCTTTATGTAATATTACTTCCTGGCTGTGAAGCTTTTTTCCTTATCTGAAGCAGACTTTCTTTACAAATTAGGAACTTGTAAATGTCAAAAGATACTGCATAAACTGAAGACTCTTGAAAATTTTCTTTACAAATCAAATTGCACGGAGTGATGAGCACAAGGAACGAATTTACGTCCTTTTCGTTTCCTTTCCTTTACTTGTCCTTTTTACACTGTGTATTGAGGCAGACTTAATTTTATTGAGATGACATAAAGCCATCCGTTCCTTTGAAAATAAGCATTCCAGCTATTTACACAAGAGGAAGTCTTAAGGAATGGACGTGGACTTCACCATTACATTTACAATTCACAAAGATGGATTCATAGAATACTTCTAATGTCCTTTTATGGTCGTTTGAAGTGCAACTGATGAGATGAGGTAATATACACTTTCTTAACCCGGATGTCATTTTTAAAGTGTTTTCGTGCAATACTAATTCCTGAAACCAGTACGAATACGCATTTCCATAGTCGCATATAGTCGACCATTTTATGCGATTTCCTGTGCGGAAAGAAATTTTTTCACAAGTGGGCACCAGGGCACAAGCATCATTTAAATTGTATTGCAAGTTTATTTACCAGGAGCAGCCATTGTCCACGTTGTACACGCATCCTATTTACGCAGTTACTTTAGAATTTATTTAACGCTGATAGTGACAGAAATGCTCCCAAGTTTTCGTATAAATGTTGTCTCCATTGTGAACTTAAGAGATTCCGGTAGTTGGGAAAGCGATATTTATTTAATAGGATGCAATTAAAATCTTTGTAGTCGGAATGCTTTTAGAGCACTTTTGGAAACCGGGGTAAGTATGAGACGAGGAGGAGGAAGATTTTGTGACATTTGGGTGAGGGGATGGAACGTGACTATGACGCCACACAATGTAAGATGAATTATTCAAGCTTAAAATAGAGAGGAGATCGTAAAATAACCATTCTGTTCGAAATAATAAAGTTATACTTTCCCTTAACTCATGGCTCATAGTCCGCACGGTTGTTCCCATTTGCTCAGGTTTTTCCATCATTGATGGGATGGATGCACACACGTCTTCGTGATTTCTCTCAGAATCAATGGATGAGTGAAAGATACACTCTCCTCTTTCTCTTCTTCTCTATAAACAAGGACGTCCATGCATAAATAAATATTGTGTGGTGGCGATTACCTCTGAGCACAAAAAGGAGACTTGGAGCATAAATGCATTTTCTCTGTTTCTCAGATTCTCATCAAAAACTCTCAGCGTTGAATCCTAAAGAAAACACAACGAATTTATGGAAGAATCAAATCATGCCTGAGTAGACTTTCAATAGTCCTTGGTCTTTAGAATCGTTACGGACGAAAAGTATAAAAAGTAACAAAAAAAACATTACTAGCAGTATCATAAGAGATATTGTAAGAAACATCCATCCTGCCGCCGAAGACGAAACATTCGTTGTATACAATTTATATTGTAGCATATATAAAGTATATTTATTGCATTTTGGTGATCTTTATATGACTTTAGTAGGACTGTCACAGCGAGTTGTTGAATCTGGGGAAAATGATTATAAGAACTTTTTTGCCTGTTGTTGTGTTTACTAGGAATAAACCCATTTTGTCCGAGAAAAGTAGAAGTGGAGTAAGAAGAATACTCGGGAAAGAGAAAACAAGTTTTTGTTTTTGTATATTGACACAGAGTAAGAACTAAATGGAGCAGCCAGGCAAAGAAAAAGGCGAATAAAATCTTCTATCAACATGGGAAGAACAGGGTTGTAAGACTATGCAAATGTGTGTGCCTGTCAACGGATCACCGTAGTGTCTTCGTACAGTGTCCGCACCTCTTCTAGTTTGCTTTCTCCTAAGAAAATCTTAGAAAAGGGAGAGTAAGGGCGGCAGAGCGAATCTTACAAAGTTTTTTTTTCACCGCTGGGCTTTGACGTCGCATTCGGCCGGAAAACTCTCTTCGGTGAAATTCATTCAAGCGTGTGTTTCATAAGCTGAATTCTATCATCTGTACATCTTTGTGCGGTTTTCTGAGGCTTTTGGCTTTCTCCCTCCAAGAGACAGTTTCCTCCGGCTGCTCAACAACCCTTTTGCTAACCTTTACATATCCACTAAGAAGCACATGGACAAACCAAACTATACACACTTTCCGACTTTTCAATGTTCATTCATTTCTTCATTTATTTATTCAATCTTCTCCTTAGGATCTCATACTGAAACACTCCAAAACCATGTTTGTTATCGCTCTTTCACTGTGTTATGTTATGCGGAAACGCTATAATTCACATAATAGCTTTCATCCGCTTTCTCAACGAAATAATTTGAATTTGCAACTTTCAAGTAAGTTTCTTTAGGTAAGTGTTCAGAACTTGCATTTTACTGTGTTATCCGTTCGAAATACATGCGCCCACTCGATTAGAAAAACGCAAAACTTTAAAATTATCTATATATATCAAAAATTTCTCAAAAATGGCAATTTTGTTTGTACAAGATTCATCATGCATGAATGAATCGTGAGATTCACATTAAAACAATACATAAGCACGAATTGACCCTTCAAGTGCAATTATTTTTGGGATATTTAATAACGTACTTGATGACCTCTTCCTTGACGAATGACGACACATATTTGGTGTCTACAAACGTTGTTTTGCTGCTCTCATGATGGAATCAGATTACATAATCAGGGAAGCCGACAACTCGACAAGCGGAGTTTTTACGTACGCGTTGAAATAATAAACAACTTTCTTGGGTTTCTTCTGAGTTTCACTGCAAGCATATTAGTAAGATTATGTAACTAGGAACCGCTAGCAATTTATGTAATACGTGTAAGATAAATAAAGTTGCGAAAGGTTTTTGTAACGGGGTAGCAGTATTTTGGATTTTACATTATTTTCTATCCTCGAAAGTTGTGGTGTGGTTGGATAATATAGAATTCCGGTACAGAACATTTGGTGGCAATTTATCTTCTTTTGCAAGAGCAAAGAGACGTTGGACATTTGAGTGCACATATAGTATAAAGGAATAGAATAGAACCCGAAGGCAAAAGGATGTGAGTTAGCGTAATTTCATTGAGATTCACCAGGGTGAAGAAACAAGCAGAGTTTCTCACATCGTGTTTTGCAGCCTGTTTCTACAGTCTAATGCTAAACTTTTGAATCAATTAAGTCACTCCGTCGTCGTGTACTGCCACAACTTTTTACACTTTCGCCCCATCTTGTTTTTCCCTACACTCAAGCTAATGTTCCTCTAAAGAAGAAGAACTAGTGTATACGTAACGGACTATCTTACAATGCAACTTAAGATGGTGGTGGTCGGTGGTGTTTTTTTTGCACGATGTTTTGTTGTAGCAAATGGCTGACGAATGTTTCCTAAACTTAACCCTTTCACAGGAACATCAACTACCCAGCGTTTTTTTTCTTGAGACTCATTCTTTCCTTTTTCAGTATCTTCAGATCGGTAGTTGCCACACTGTTTTAAACGTCACAGACCCTCAACAAATGAGGCACTCTGTCTTCACACAAAGCGCTTGCTAAGATTATCGGATTCGCATAACTGTCTGTTCTCTAGTTTGGAAGCTTGCTTGCTTTCCTGTGGTACTTTTCTTTTCGTCTTCTGTTTCTTGGCCAACTTCTCCCTCATTCCTCTTTTCACCGTGCACACTTCACTCCACAAGGACTACTCGTGACTACTTATTGACTATCCTCTTCCACCCGCTCGTGACATAAAATGGAACGTTACACTTACACTTTTCAAAAAGTTTTTCACGACTGACTGAGAGCACTGACAATGTCATAACATTCCCATTGCCCCAAGTTGCATCCAACATGTGGGAATTTGATCGGTATTTTTTAAGTTGACCCTGTTTGACGGGTTTTTTGAGACAAGAAAAGCGTTCATACGTACTACCAAAGTCAATAGACTTTACGCTTTTGTGCGTGAACGACAATGATGCCAATGACAATTTTCGTTTTCTCTTTCGCTTGTGTCCACCGCACATTGTCACTAGACTGCTTGAGAAGATAAGAACGACAGTGAAAAGAGTTACATAGCACTGCTTCCAAGAGAAAAAAGTAAATCAAATCACATCAAATTCAATGAAACGAACTAAATAAATGACAGACCTTGCTCAGTTTTCTCATCCTTTTTTGTGAGACACTACAACTACGACAGATTCGCTATATATAAGTCATGCTTTATACTGTGAGTTGTATATTACTAGCAACATTAACTACATAGCATAGCACTTAGTACGCCTTATATATGCTCCCGGTACTTTACCTTTCCCCATTTTCCTTATTTTCTTTAAATATACCTTCCAGTTCTTAATTCATGCAAAGATACTCTGCAACTTTTTACCGTGTTCCTGACACTCTAGACTTGAGAGTGAAAGCTGAAAATGATTCAGGGCAAAACCTGATGAAAATCACACGTTCCCAAACCCTACTGTTCCAACTCTAATATTACTTCTCATTGTATTGATACGCGTGTACTTTTCTTTGGTTCCATGTATGACTTCCTATTCTCAAAATTTCTATGGGCTTTGCCTTTCTTCGGAAATCCAATTGTAAGGTTTTTCGTTTTTATGAGTATTTGAAGAAATAATACTGCTCTTACACTGTTGCTATGCTCTCTGTGCCTTTTACTAGTGACGTTCTTGACGATCTCGTAAGATTCCCACATCTTTTTCTGTGGGTATGTCATACAAAAATCGTAATATTGGTTTGCAGCCTTGTTTATGTAGTGTTTCGTCGTAAAACTGAAACTGTGTGTAATCTGTCAGGTTCTATGTCTAAAGGAAAAAGCTTTTTGAGACGAGAAAGCTATAGATTTTCGAACCATGACCAAGACAAAGGGAAAATGAGTTGTAACAGGAAGTATTATAGGTAAGAAAAGAAAGTAAGTGACAAAGACGACGCGTGTTGAATTTCCTTGAGGAACTTTTCAACACTTTGTCAGCAATCTTTTGCTTTCAAGGCTTCTTATAATTGTAATTGCACTACATTCACTCTCTCAGTCTCCTCCTATTTCAAGTACTATACTAGGGTATAAAAGGCTTTCCGAGTATGATTTGCGTCTTATAAGTATAAACGGGGACGCGATAGTATGAGACATCGTTTCCAATCCATGATAGATCGTGAAGTAGGTTAAAAGTCATTGGTTTTTTGCCTATTGTTGAAATGGAAAGAAGCTGACACAATGCAATGGCAAAGGATGTTGAAACCGAAGTTGTAGTACGACTCCTGAGAATCTAGACTACACGATCTCTCTCATTCCTCTCTTCCTTTCAAAGACATGTTAGTGTAACGTAAAGCTAAAGTTTTATTTTTCTTTTACAAGTATTGTAACTATATCCCTGCTGTAAAAAGGAAATGGTGCGGTTACTCAATGATTTCATCCATCAACTGTTCAAGTGAAAGACGTCGAGCAGCGGCATCAGTAGTTCTTCTCACAGGAAAAGAATTCGAGTTAGCTGCCCATTATTTTGTTTCGTTTGCACTAAAAAGGTGAGCTTTTATGGCGGTTTTCACCCGAACGCCTTTTCTACTGCAACGGTCTTCTAATACACTTTTTCATGTGGCCTTTCCCACTGTCGGCGTTGTTCGTCTTTGAATACTTTTGGCTTTTTTCGTCCAACCAAGTCGATAAGAAACCTAATAGGAAAAAATGTTGACAATGGGTCGAATTCAAAGGCCCGGGTGGCGAAGAAAGACTAATATGAACACGGCATTGAGTCCTATTGAGCCGAGAAATGAAGCCTTGATGTACTTTACTTTTAATTTCCCCCTTTTATGTCATGGATTTCCAAAAAAAGTTTAGCTAAAGGTTCTCGCTTTTTATTTAAAAAATATGATGTTTATAGTTGACCTCGGCTAACATATAGGTTTAAGGTGAAAATTCGAAAAGGAAAAGTTGAAAGCAATCAGCAAAATGGAGTGTGTGCTGAGTTTGGTCGTACCAATACATTTTATGCTTGATTTGAGGATATCTTTATTGATACTTCATTGGATAAATATTGGCTCATCAAAGAATATTTCCGGAATCGTGGGAGCTTTTTGGGTGGTGATTCCCTTGAGGAGAAGGATTCTGTATGAAGAAGAGTGAAGAGATAGGAAAAGGCGACACAGAAAAGGCTTTCCATTAAATTAGTACGAAGGCTGTGGAAAGCGAGACGAATAGAACATTTGAAGCGTACGGCTCGGATCCCTGTGAAGTTGTATTTGACTGTGCTATGAAAGCAAGTACACTCGTGAAGAAAAGTGTTCACGTACATATAGGGTAGTTTGTAGTATAGTATCAAAGTCGTAGCGAATGTATCAAAGTCGACAGGTGCTCAGTTGCTTTTTCCTTTTAGTTTTTCTCTGTGTCTCTGGGTCGTGACCCATCCCCACCTTTAAATAGGAAGATCGATCCGGCTCTCAAATTGAATCGCAAGTGATTACCTGTGTTACTTCGTGTACGTGTGGCTGAGGACGAGGACGAGGACGTGAGACGCGGTTGCAACGACACAGATAGTCCACGATGAGAGAGAAGTACACACACACTCCACTTCACATTAGTTTAGTTATCCCAAAAAGAAGCTTTTTGGCTCCTCGCCCTCTGTGTGACTTTTCAATGGTTGCGAGACAACGAGTCCAGTTCGGGTTTTCTGTGTTTTGTCATAGCCGTTCCCCAGTGTCTTGTAGATTTACTCCCTCTAATCTGTTACGAGGTTGTGACCATTAAAAGCTTACCTGTTTCCCAAAAGAAGTCGAGCACAAGGACGGAAGTCGACAAATCCAAACTCCAGCGAAACCGCAAGACTCCCACATGGAGTTTTGTACCTACTTCTTCCGAAAAACAGACTGGTCTCATACACAATAACATACTTTGTGTGGTTCTGGTTTCTTTGTATAGTCTTCAGTCATATACTAGACTTATAAGTCACACATATACAACTGTAATACGTATACCTCTCACTGTTTCACTTTCATTGCATCATTCGGTCATTCAGGATTTTCCTCAGTGCATATAATGATAGTTTCGAGCCAGCATTGTTTGAATGTATGAAACTAAACTATACATATACGTAATATGTGAATCGACGTTGAGAAGATTTATTATTTAAGGAAGAGGAGCCCTTCTTTAAGGCCAAATAAAAAGGAGGGAGCAGCATTCGGGACGCAATAAAGTTTGAGAGACGTGGTAAGCGTAGAATCTCAAGGCAAAGGGTTATAATGAATTGGAGGTGTCTGCTGGCAAATGGGGACTCTTCTAACGAATAATACGTTTAAGGTCAAAGGATCCGCCTCGCAGTGATGTGATCTGCCAAAATGCCACAACCAGACATACAACTTTCACTCGAGTCCTCTTCCTTCCCAAATACCTCATAATACAAAGCTCCCCAAGTTTTCCGCTAGCTCATTCACGTATTTTCTTCCACTTGTGCCAACTACATAAGACTCATTCCGACTACGAATGCTAATATTGTAGTGCAGTGACAGGACTTTACTATCATGACACTTTCTATTTTTGGTGGTAAGTTGTAATAAATGAGTTGAATATGGGATCTTCTTATAACGCTTGTACTTAAACTTATATACTATTTCTAAATGACGTAATGGAACACATGAATCAAGAAACATGTAGGAAAAGCCGTTGAGACATGTGGACGTGGACGCCGAAGAGTGTCCAAACCTCTGAACGGTAATATTCATTTATTCAGCTTTCAGTCTCTGGGGAAAGTTTGCAGAGAAAACGATTGGTATTCTCCCAACTGTCCCAACAGCAATTCACATTTCGAGCGTAAAAACATTATTAGAATTTAATCGTATGCACGTGAACCTTTGTGACCGGATTTTTGGATTTATGAACTTGGTCTATCTTAGACATTACAGTGTGGGCATTGGAGTCGATATAACTAATCTTGGAAGGATATTTGGCGTCTGCAGACAAGATTATATTATATATAGTTCAGCAAACCACCATCATACTGTAATTATATCATGAATACTTGTGTATCATACATGCAATGCAATTATGCAATATACGGAGTACTCAGACTCAAAAGTCATATCTAATATCTTGGACAGTTAGTATTGAAACGGAAAAAGGAAATGAGGTAATATATTAGTGGAAATAAGTGCAAGGACGTAAGGAGCATTTTCGAGTCAAGAGGTGTAATGCAGAAGCAGATGAAGGCGTGTTCTTCCTTTTTCTTGATACAGAGATTAGATAAGGAAGAAAGAATGTAAGTTTGAAAAGAGAATGGAGACGAGGTCGACGGGATCGGATAGAGAGAGAAAGTTAAAACGGCGGAACTAATGGTTCTTCTATTCGACCAAGAGGAGTTGTCGGAGTCTAACTACAAGCCGCTGTACCGAAGGATGGGATAGTCACTTGGCTAAATCCAATTTCAATCATATTATCCAGTTCCGAATATATGATGGGCACGACGACGACGACGACTTTGACTTCAGCTGGAATCAGACTACTACTATACTACTACCACTCTTGGATTGCTTTCTTGCGTTATGGTCATGCTGACTACTCTTTGTGAGTCTCAACTAGTTTTACTCCACACCAAAAGCTAAAACTTGGTATTCTATGTACTCATAAACTTGCTCAACTTCCCAAGTTTGGGGATGTATGTAGTACCTATGTACTACGAATGATTGCATGGTCACTGACAACAGAGACGTCAGCATGGCGTTCAAAAAACACACACCCAGACTCAGAAAGAGAGAAAACGGAAGCGGGAGAGTAACTTTCATCCGTCAACTAAACAACGTGAAGATAAGATGTGTAACAGTCAAAGTCCCTAGTCTCAGAACTCTGCAAGATTACAACATGTATTTCTTTACAAACAGATGAATTGCTTTTGACACAAAAATATTAATACCCGCTACATTTCTTAATCCTCGTCAATTCCTCAATCAATTATTCTTTCTATCAATGAACACGGCGCAGAATCTATGCTAGAATCCTAAATCCTAATAATCGCGAAAAGACTGAGCAGGCATACAATCATTCAATCAACGCTCAAAAAACAATGCTATAGTACAATTGGCTCTTGTGAAGACTTAAAGAGTGAATCAGGAACTAGGAACCCGAGTCCGAGAAATCGGCAGGCGTAAACAGTTTTTTTTAGTATTTTGTTTCTACAGCATCTCTCAGTCAGTCAGTCTTTACAACCAAAGAAATGAATGTCTCCGGGGAACCAAGTGATTTCATTTATGTATAGAAAGCTAGCTGCCTTCTCGAAAAATGTGGCTATTCACCGCTATCAGAATCCCGTGAAATGTGTTTATACTCGGAATTCCACGAAAGCGTTAGGAGCATTTTTGTTTGCCTCATCTTTCTTTTGACACAGCATAGTAGCGTACAAAGACAAAACCAAGATTCCACAGCTAGAAAGAAAAAATACAAAAGACATTAAAGGTTCTTTTTCTTGCTGAAGCTGCTGTCTGATTCTTATTTTTCAAAATGTCAATTCGAAGAAATATGAAGACCATCTCGGCATTTTTGGCAGTTTAAGAAACAAGAATCTCAGCAAGATGTGAGTGCAGCTCAAAAGTGAATGCTGATGCTGACCCGGTTGCCGTTGCAGGGGAAAAGGAAGATGCGATTTCGTGAAATGTTGACAAGTGCTTTTTGTCTTTCCGGGCAACATATATTGCAACTACATACCTAACACTTTTTCTTCCTATAGTATGGTCTCCATTTCATTTTGTGACAATCTGACCTTTGATATGGATTCTGCAATCTGGTTTTGACAACCTGTCATCTCTTACAGAATGGGTCTAGCAGCTGTTACCCAACAACGTTCAAGGGCTGATTAGTACTCTTCGTTTTCTATTAATTAGTAGCGATTGCAACATTTGGTCGTTATTTTATGTATACAAAATTCAAATTCATACGTTTCTTGAAATTCTGTTTGTACTACAAAAACATACCTAGTAATGCTGTCACTTGATTTTGCTTTTCAAAGAATTTAGTATTGAATGTGCGTCGTTATGAAAAGAGATCATCATAACTTTGTAGGCGAATAGAATTGTGAAAGTGTGCTCAAAAGGCAGTGCACAAAAGTCTCATCAATCAATTTTATACAGATATCCATCTCATAATATGATACTTGAGTCTAGAAAAGTTTGGTATTCGAAACGTCCTTGTGAAAGAGCATTAATAAGTTGTTACTTTGATACGTACACGGAAATTGAAGGAGGCCAAGAAAATTGGAGTAATTCGATTGTGACCAAGTTTGCTGTTCGTTACCGACTCTGATGGATTATTGTTATGTGTGTCTTATTATTGTACAGGTAAAGTGGGTGCAATTTCCACAGATTCTTTCGGGTTTCTATAACAAGCATATGAGGGAACAAAAGAGTCTTTCCTCTGAGTAAAAATGACAATAAAAGAGGAAGAAAAGACGGCGGCGCGGGAATCGGGAGAAAAGGCGCACGCAAACAGACCAAGAAGAGCAGTGTGATCAGTTCGTGATGTTAACGTGACAAGTGCATCTATATTTAGATCTTGAGGAGCAGTAAAAATGAATCGAAGGAAGTGTTGAGCTCCTCTTTGACTTTGTCGGTTTTTTTTACTGTGTGTGTGACTCAATGAACATTGTCCTTTTGACAGGACGGGAAATAGGGGATAAACATCATTCCAAAGGAACAGTGTTCTGTATTACATTCCAAGTTGTCGATAAATTTGTTGGGATTGGCATTGGCACTGGGTGTGCGTGTAAAGCAATGGGTTTTTCCTACTGCTGCTCAAATGTGACTTTTCCAACTCAAAATGCATTATAGCTATGGAGGAATCATGAAAGAGCATCTTCATCTGAATGACTTAGCTCTTGTATAAGTCCCACACCCAAAGAAGTCTCAATGCGAAAGAGAATTTGAGTGTTTTTCTCTGCATCTAGGAAAGAGCAACTAGCACTTCTCTTCTTTGGGTCAGACAGAAGAAGCTACTCCATAAATTGTGATGGACTATATACGTTCCCCATAGCACCTTTTCTCAAGCTTTCTTTTTTATTCATTCCGTTTCCCATTGGTCTTGGAAACATGTCACTTCGGAGCACCACTTTCCTTTCTTACTTTTTTTGAGAATCCAAGCAAACAAGCTCAGTCAGTAGTTTGAATGAATCGAACACGTTGCTTGGTCATATGCAAACTTTTGCATCCATCTTCACAGCCAACCAACTTGTAATGGGATGGAAAATGGTTCAGTACCGACTACTGACTCACTCACTTCAAGTCAGAGGAAAGAGAAAAGTCCGCCAATGCATTGCAACGGGCCTTCGTATTGCTCAACTCTTCCTCTCTCCGGGCTTGTGACTACTGACTCACTCACTTCAAGTCAGAGGAAAGAGAAAAGTCCGCCAATGCATTGCAACGGGCCTTCGTATTGCTCAACTCTTCCTCTCTCCGGGCTTTTCCAACATCTAACGTGAACACAAAGTCTTCCACGGCTTGGTGATGAACCCATTCCTTTATATTAGTACTACTTCCTTACCTGTCCTTTTGCTAAGTAAGCCTTTTTATCCACTTTTCTTGATTGGCATCCTGTGCATGTCTTTGTAACCTTCTCAACTAGAGTGCACTGACCAAAATCTCGTGCAATTTCTACTTGTCCAATAATATAGCATTGCATTTTCAACCTTTCCACACGTGCAGCGTCATGACGATGAGGGACTCCACAAAATGGTTCAAGTAAAGTACGTACCACTAACTTGACGCCAAAGTATATCGTCTCACAAGTTATAATACTCATGTCAGAACATTTCCTGTCATCATTTATTTTCCCTCACAATGTTTGCAAGTTTCATTTTAAGTACTTCCTTCCTCTCGATTCCCAGACAAAAAACTTTTATTTACGGGATTTTTCAAATCATATGATTTAACTTGAAAAACATTCGAAAATACCACAAACTTGTAACTTGTACCGCACCGGGATGAGAATTGAAAGTCTCTGTCGTATACAACACTTTGACTTTGTTTAAAGTGGCTCTCATGTTCGAGGCAATGCAATAAGTCAAGCTTATTGTACCAAATGGACATATTTTGGAGTTTGTCGAATGTCAAATATAGTTTGGAATAAAATTTTTCACATTTTCACTACATCCATTAGGAGTCGTGGAGATGTTAGTTTTGAGTTTGTTGAATCACGACGACGAGGGCGAGGGCATAAGATGATGATGATGATGATTGTGATGGAAAACCTGGTAAAGTTGCATTTGTATAGCTAGAAACAAGAGCCACTCGACCTTATAGCAGATGTAGAAGCAAACACTTGGGTGAAGTTAAACTCCACGCTTTTTCTCTTAGTTATCTCACCCAGTGGGAAACACAAGGAATTGTTGAGCAAACTTTCCTTTTTTCTCCTCCCTTGTCTTTTCGAACAAGCTGGAGAAAACTACAGTTTTTTCGGCTTAGTGTTTTTACTCCCACGTCTCACCCAAGTAGCCTCCTTAAGTCGATTCTCATTTTTTTTCTCAGTATATTTCGATTGATTCCTTGAAAATATACCGGTAACAAAAAGTATCTCTTACGAACGTTCTACTGCTATGTATTATGCATAGTGTGATACAGGAATAAATTGTAGGATTACGTATTGTACGACTATACACGCTTGAGTTAACTACTACATTTGCTCAGAAAGCAGAAGAAAACAAAAGAAAAGTGTAAAGGCTAAGATTTGTAGGCTTTAATATTGATTGAGGACAAGGAAAAAACCACAATCCTTGGTTTTTTGCGTGTACTTTGAGTTCACCAAGTTGTTGCTGCTTTTTCAGTCTTATATCTTCTATTACTACGATACAATGCATTACTTTATTTATTTTTCTTGTATAGTAAAGTTGTAAAGTATATCGGACGGTAGTAAAATGCCAAAAGTTTTCGTTTAGTGAGTACAGAAGTGGGCACAGAGTGTAGAAGAGAATTATTTATCGTCGTCATGTTGGTTTGGTGGTGGACAGGATCATGTTGTGCATTGAAGTACCATGAGATAAATAGGATGATGACAGGATTTTGTATATTTAATACATTTCTCGCACTCTCTTTCATTGTCGTGGGATCTTATGAAAGTTTTACTTTGGTTCAGAGTTGATGATGACATGTCGTCTCTGTCTGCAAGTCACTTTGAGTTCATCAAGGGGATAAAACTGAGCAGAATGTTCGGACAATCGTATTCCAGTTGAGGATAAAGGACAAATTCCTTTAGGCTCTTCATGCTGACAACTACCACTTTGGGCTTATTATTGTCGTTCACTTTTTCTTTCTGTGGGAACAGTTCAGACCAGGCTCAGCGAGCGTATTACAGCAATGCAATAGAGGCCAATGCCACAACTAATGTGACATCAGGCAGCAGCCGCACAAAGCAGGTTTGTGTTGTGTGGCGTACCTGAATTATTAATCCGTCTGCAAAAAGCAGACTTTCACACACACAGTCTTATATTTGAGCACGACGACTTTTACATTTGTATACGTGTCTTTTCGTTGTGAGCCTGGAGCAGAAAACCGTTTTTTTCATGTCAGGTCTCCTTTACGAATAGCAGACGACACAAGTTAACAGAAACTCGCATCGTCACATCACACCTTATTGAGTAAGGGTCATAGTGTGTTTCTAGTGTAAATACTATTACACCTCGTTACGAAACTGACGACACAGTCGCATCGGCCAAGTGGACCCCGGCTCCATCCACTGTCCAATCCATTTTCAAAGCACTCCATACCTTTCAAATTGTGCTTCAACCTTTTCTCTAGTGCACTGTAATTGTAATTACATTACGTGGGACGACTCCAGCTTGCTTTGGCTTTAGATTTTCAAACACCATGTCTCTTTACTCTTTACTAGATCCACCGAGCGAGCCATCCTCCAAACCTAAAGGCACTTCTCCAACTTTCCACAACGAATGGTTTTAGCATCCACAATCCTCCTACCTTCTCCTGTTCCTCCTACACATTATCCTCAATCTTCCTACACTATAACAAACATATTTGTGTGGACCTTTATGTATTCAGCAAGCTATGTGACTTATGACATCAGACGTTAACATTATTCGATGTAAAGTATGTTATGCTTTCAAATATCATATCCTCCTTCTCCATAGGCTGATGTTACAGGAAATGGAAAGCACGTCAGTCAAAGTAGTATGGAGAGTCGTATGTGTAAGCAAATCGTCCACACTTTCATTCACTTTCACTCTTTTTTTCCTTACTATCCTAAACATATTCAGTATTCTACTATCACGCTGACGGTACGAATTCTATTTTTTCCTCCTCAGACTCGTAACATGCATCTTCTTGAGAAAAGAATGAGGAATGACGCTTCAAGACACACTAGATTAGATCACAATGTACACAATATCAAGAAACGGTTTTATAACTACAACGGTTTCTATACTCTATAGACCATGAAATTTATAAGTATGTAACTATGCATTATATACCTGCCAGCGCTAGAATGAATGGTATAAAATACAAAAATTGTACATACAGAAGAGAGACTGGATTCTCAATCATAAAAGGGCTGTCTAATGTGTTTTCGCAGGATAGAAGATGAAGCTAAGTTGCTCGGCCTACCAAGCCGGGAGCTCGTATGCTCAGAAGATCCTCAGTGGCCAAAAGCAGAACTATGGGGCAACCAGCTCCACTACCAACCTTGGCGGAGACTCGTCCCATGGACTTCTCATGCCCTCCTGGAAGGTCAGAGATCGAAAAAATCTTTTTTATTAGTCTACATTGCCTTTCTCAAAAAATTATTCTTCATGTTGGATATCTTCCATATGATATATATATATACCTCCGAAGCCCCAAATTGAATTCTGGAAACCATACCATTAAATCTAAAGTACTATACTGTGCTATAAAGCCATCATAATGCATCGAAGTATTACTATATACGGTTTATAGCACGGTAGCTCCCGATTTTTGATACAGGGAGCAGACAGCAGACTATTAGTACTCACTTTTTATAATTATAGAATGAAATTGAATAATTAGTATTATTAGTAATATGAAAAACATTTCCTTGCACATTCGGGAAAAATTCTGGATGATGATTGCTTTCACGACAATTTGTGCTTCCGGACAACTTCCTAGAGTTTAGAGTTTAGATTGCAATCTTCCCATACATCCAAGCTTGGCGTTGTCGTGCCTCCTCTCTCACATTTTAGCAAAATATTCATTAATTTAGAACGTAACTCAATCACACTCCGTCAGTCGCACTCGATCATAATTCGTTTCGCACTCTTCCCTGTTGTGGTAAATGAACAAACCGACATCCTCTCTTCAATTTGACTCTCATTTGAATCTTCATCATCATCGTCTTCGTCAAGGCTTCAATGATTTTTGAAGTCGTTCCATTTTGCACTCGCACGGAACATCTATTTACTTCGTGCTACTACGTCGTTTCGCCAAAAATTTAATTTTTCATCCTTCAAATGCAATAATTTTGTGATTTATGATATGAGTTCTTAAAAATGAGCACAGTATATTACTACGAATCCTAAATTAATATTTTTTAAAAATTAAGTATATATGAGGTTCTTTTACTTGTATTGGGTTGAAAAAATATGGGTAAAGAATGTCCGTATAACGCAGCTTGCTGTTGATTGAATTTTACTTTATGGCATTATCCCGTGGAAGTCTTGTGAACATGGAATTCATGGGAAATAGAGCGAAGGAGAAAGACACACGTTTGATCGGGGTGTGTTTCGAGATTTATGCATAACCAATTCGACATTCGACATGGTCCATTACCCATTCGTCAGTTAGAAGACGAGTTTGTACTGCAGAACCCTGAAGCAACTCATACAGAACCATTCCATAACTTCCTGTCTTTCTTGTCGAGAGTTCTCCAAATACTTATTATTATATTTTCTGTTTTGCTGCTCTCGCCCTGCTTTCTCCTTGCCTTGTTAGCTTTGACTATAATTTCGTATTAAATTTGCTCCGTGTGTGAATTGTGAATACATCTGAGTTTCTCTGCCCTTAGGGATTCTTGCTCCACTTTCATTTCCATCTCACTCATTTTCAGCAACAAGTAAAATCCTAAAGGTTCCAAAACTGATTTATTTCATCCTGGCATTTCTTTGGATTTGCTTCAAAAAATCCGAACATTGATGTTGTACAATTTTTTTCTCTGTGGACAATCCTAGGATTTGCCCCGAGCAGGAGGGCAGCTGCACGCAAAATCAATCATAGAGAAAACAATTTTCAGCGAGTTTTTTTAATTCATCAATTCATCATAGATACCACGTAGAAAATGTAGTTACAGTAACTTTAAATTCACTACCTTTTTTTGGAAAGAGAAATGAGAAACGAAACCTCGAATAATCCCTTTTTTATTTTTCTAGTACACAGGAAATCGTAACAGTGAAAAGTCATTAGGAAGACAATTTCGGCATATTTTTTTCGAGAAGCATGCGTGTAGTACAAAAAAGTGAATAAATATTAAAATTGTTGTGCTCACTTTTGTCTTTTGGGAATAAACAATTTGTCTCCGCGCTCAAGACGAGAAGCCAGTCTGAGAAGGCGGTTAAGGATAAAAATTATCTATTGCTGTTAGGAAGAGGTCCACAGGTCCTGTAAGAGGAACCTGTGAAGAGGATACAAGATGCTCATAATGAGGAAGTAATGGAACCAACTTTCTCGCCATGTGTCCATGAGACCTCGACCGAGCTGACACGACATTCATCCTTCCTCCCTTCATTTATGTGGAGGGAATGGGACAAATTGGAGCGTAAAATGCTCAGGAGCGTAGAAAAGTAGGAGAAAGCTCTCGAATGTCCCCGTTGCATTTGCATATGCCTAATGGTTTGCTTCTGCATTTTCTGCCAGACTTTTCCAATGTTCTCTCGTGCTTGGAAGCAGTTAAGTTTCGTAAATGCAAAAATGCAGCAGGGAATATACACAATACAACAAACATAATATAAAAGTATGGTAGTACTTCACTCTGCTCTGATGATGATGAGGTGATATACACCCTTTATACTTTCTCAATAGTTAAGATTTTGAGGAGACATTTAAGAAATGCTCTAGGCTTGTTTTCCTTTGTATTGTGCCGTACCATACTTTGACAACACAGAAACAACATTAAAAAGTGTATCGTATAGGAAAAGGAAGCACAGGAGTACAACCGCACCGGCGCTACAGTTTCTTCGTTTCCGTTTTTTCAAATTATTTGCAATCTGTCATCTTCCTCAATGCATCGTTTTCTTTTGTTAGAAAGAAAGTAAGTGGAGACTTCGAGACTCAAGAAATTCTGAATACGATTTACATTTGTGCATAAGCTTTTCAATTTGAGACGTCGACGACCTCATTATTTCTATTGAGACGAGATGTTACCATTGTTCTAGTGTTACATCTTGAAAAGATGAACCGTAATAAGTCTCCTTATGTCATATTGCCACAGTAGTAGTTTTTGCTGAACTTTTCTTCCTATATAAATACACAAGCATTATTATTATTACTTTTATTGCATTGTCTTTGTCGTGTGTACAATGTGCGATGTGCCCTCTACTCCGGGTTGCCGGGTACATGGTGATTTGTTTCTTTCTCCTCAAAATGTACGGCTCACCTTTTGTTCTTTGTCCCTGTGAGCATGCTTTCTTAGATTAAATGAGAATTCTAAAGTATTCTCAAACACTACCTGAAGGCTAGGTTTAAATAGGGTTTTCCATGTGTGCACAACATTTTCAAGTTTTACCCACGGTACTACAAAGTAATTTCCGTTATTTGAGGCTTAACATTTAAGTCCTTGGAAGTCTGGGTAGCGAGAATACTACAGTGCACAAAAAAATGAGATGAAATGTTTACACAATAATAAAAATAATAGTTTTGCAAAATCCCCCTGCAAACCGTCTACGAATGGGTGCTTAACCAAAGTATCATTGAGATCTTTCAGACATTAAGGAATGAATGTTCTGACAAAACACAAAACCAACTTATTAAAAGTTTTTGTCGCCTTAACACATTAATAAGAAACATTTGAGAAGTCACAATGTTTCTTGAATTTTGCCATTTCAACGTTATTTTTTCTTACGAAAGCTTTAGTTTCTTTCTGTTTTTATAGCAATATACTTGATACTCAAAATTTTATGGCATCAAGTGTTTTCGTAGTGTAATTCTGCCCGAATTTTATAGTCCGTGAGACCACCAAGCATCCTGATTGGACGGCGATGTGTGAAATTCTGCTTTGATACTATAGATCTTACCTTTGCTTTTGTCGCTCCTCATTTTTTGACATATTTGACATCTCACGCAACTCAACACCTTTGACTTCTTATTTTATTCTGCCAACAAAACCCAGCCACTCGTTTGTCTTCTTTTTTTGTCGTTTCGTTTCTTCAACTTTATAAGCTACTGCCTAGCACGATAAAACACAATGACTTTACATATTACATTGCAGTGTAAATCTGAGCACAGATTTTGTCGAGAGTACGATACAGGTATTCACTGCTTTGACAGTTAAGGGTTCCGCATACAGTGCTCTGATACGATCATCCCAGATATGTTATTTCAAAGCATTGCTTGATTAAACGATTATAATATCATAATATCATACATGCCTTTACCATGTTTCACTTGAAAATGAGTTCACCTAAACATGTGAAAATATTCCTGAAACGGGACTATTTTGTTTTTTGTAAATATGAAATTCCAAATTACATTGCCCTAAAGCTGCGCCTGAATATATAGACTGAAAAATATTTTGCTTAGTTCTCGTCTCGTAATGTTTAACATGGATGTAACATGTTACAGTAGATGTAGAGTTATCATACTTCGGAGGGTGTAAGTAGTCATACCCTCAGTGGGACTGAGACCAGAATGTTCTTGCAATAAGACGGGGAAATATTCTAGTAGAAGAACTACAGTGATAGTATGACCAGCACGGGTTTTTTAACCACAGTGAAACCCGCTACCTATATTCATTTCCTCGAATGTCAAAAAAATGTCTTAGTGGTGCTCATGACACGGAGGGAATCCTCATGTGGCCCGGATGTCGAATTCGATCTCGGCACATATTACCCGCATTGAAACCGTTGTTGGAGCTGTTGGACGCTTTCTTTCTCTACGTCCTCATGGTGCAGAGTGCATCTTAAGTCCTACTTGCCTCGTGTCACTCGTCTTACTGAATATAATGACAATTCACACGGTGCACGGTGGTAACTCACAGTACAGAGAGCTTTCCGTCTACACTCTCGTCTGCGGAAGCATCACTCACTTCCATTCTATGGATGGAAAGTCTTCGATCTTCCTTTCCTTTTTTGCTTTCTCAGATTCAGTTGTTGAAGAAAAAATCCCAGGCTTTCAGTGTATATATTCAATATTCTTTTTAAAAATCTGGTGTGCTTTCTCCCAACCTCAGACTGAGTTGACAAGCTGTCGAGTATAGTATAGACTGTAATTTCAATTTTTTGTGTGTGATATGGTGTCATGAATTCTACGATTTTTATATGTGTCACCATCACCTTTTCAATCTTTTTTTAGAAATAATAACCTAAGTAATATTTTTTTTAATTCTGGGTACTTTTTGGAGGTCTTCAATGCTTAAGTTAGTTTGATATTTATAGTACACTACTATAGGACAACAACAAAAATATTTTCCATGTCTTACTTTACTATCCTTGGTTTGTTTTGACTGGTAAACCTAAGAATCTTGCCGTAAGGTTCTGTTTCGTCTCTTGTCTGAAAATTTGAAACTAAACCGTCTCGTTTCCATCTAAAATTACTACACTAGAAATCGAATCCACATCGTATGACAGTATTACTATATAAACGTAGTCTAAGCAAGGTCGGGGCATAACAAGGCACGTTGCAATCTAGGCCAGCCAGCAATTCAATTGATATGCAAATTTAGCAGATTCCTCAGGCAATGGAGCTGGTAATGGATTTGAAATTGGCATACTCTTCTGGTGACTAAAAAGAGTGTTTTTCAGTTTTTATTATTCTTAATAAGAATTGTTGGAAAAAATCAGCTTCAAACTTCACTGAACATTGTGTAAATATTCAATAATAAATTTCTCCTTGCGAATTTATGGCGAGTTTGTGAATGCAAAGCTGTATAAAAGGCACTTTTTATGCACCTGAAACCACTTCATCATCATATTTTTATTTACGAAGCAGAGTTTAAACAGAAAATCAGTTATGGAATGATGGCTACTTTGTGGCAGTTCGTACCGGTTCTTCCATATGAGGCTGTTGAGAGGCTGACTTATACTTTTATCTTATCTCACAGGGAGTAACTTTCACTTCAAGTATACATTTGGGTCAATTGCCAAAAGCAACAGTCACATTGGAGTTCGCCTTTGTGTCTCCAAAGTCTCTAGCGAGACATTTGCTAGATTTGTATCTGCAGTCGAATGAAAACGGGTTGGTGTTATTTGTCCTCGATCCAACCCCCACAGAACTTTAGTTAGTCCTTATTCCCAAAGAGCTTTTTCGTACATTTTAGATGCTTCTAAACAGTTCTCAGCTTTTGCACACCTGAGCAAATCGTTTCATAGTGATTTCTTATTTGGCATAGAATAGAAATGAAAGTGTCTTTTACTATTACTATTAGTATTGTAAGCCGATTTGTACTCTGTTTTAGCATACATGGTTCATGTAATTTTAAACACTAACTTCCTTCTGTACACGCTATAAATGCGAACTGTTACAACATGTTTCGACTTCAAATAAAAGTGTACATAGGATGGTATATTAATCCACGTAAATAAAACGTGAACGCATGAAACCAAATTTTAAAAAAGTTACCCTTGTGTTGAAATGAGAAAGATTCCAAAAAAATGTTTCCTTCTCGCAACTCTGCACAAAAATTATGATCCAACGTTATAGTACTTTGTAAAGTGCAGAATTGCAAAAGTAAAGTGAAATTAGTGTGGGATATGCGACATGCGAGACTTTTGGACAGACAAGGGACGGACGGGAGGAACGGAAAGGAGAGGAACGGTTGTGTTTGTGGCATAACATTGATGGAAAAAGTGAGAGAGAGCGTTGAATGGAGAAAGCCGACCCTGCGCCGCCTTGTGATATGGGAATGGGTAGATGGAACGGAAAAAGTTGAAGTGGCAGTCGACAGCCTTGTTCAAGTTTCACCAGAGGACTGTCTCGCTTGCTTTTCTCGGTAGATGTAATCAATACTGTTCAGTTGAAACAAGCTCAAGTGGCAAACGAGAATTTTATCGAAGCCGACATGCTATGATGTACTGAGAGAAAAGCGTCACTTCAAGTCGTCGAATCCTCCGCTTTTGTGCCGTTAGCAAATATCGTTAATAGACAAACTTTTGTGTGAGGACTTGGTCTAAAAGCTCTGCATATACCTACAACCAAGTACTGTCACTATGTCACTATGTCACATATGAACTTTGCTTTGCTATTTGCCATGTTCACCCATACAAAATTTGATTGGGTGGGTTTCTTCCTGTTTTTGGTCCGCTCCTTTTATTTAACTACTTGTCAAATACCAGAATGTAAATCTGCTCCATGTGACATGAAATGCTATGAAATGAATGAGCCATGAACTTTCTATCATATTAATGGCTTAATTCTTTCCAAATATATTTGCGTTTCTTGTTTTAAAAACAAATTTTGTAATTACATTGTTTTTGACATTCTTCTCCTTTTTCTGAAAGTCTATTTTAAAATGTCAACTAATTTTGACTACAGCACAGCATATTAATTTAAATAGGGTGTTGTTATACTTCAAGCTTGAGAAGGTCCAGATAAGACTGAAAAATGACTTGGTGTAGTTTAAATGGAATTTCATAGATCTTACTGTTCCAGCTCTTTGGTTTCCCATGAGGAAACTGGAAAGACACTGGATAGGTGTGATTTCAGTGTGAGAAGATAAATTCTATTACATAATGCATGACATTCGCTCAGTCTTATTTCCCAGTGGTGTCTCATGCTGTGCTGAAAGGTTTAGGATTGCTGAATCGAAAGCTCGAGAAAGAAATTTATATACTAGTAGAAGACACGCTCTGGGCTCTCTTCACTCCAACTTATTGTCACTTCCAATGAGGCACTTTCTTTTTTTAAACATAGTAATACTGCAGAACGAACATTGTCAACGTGTCGTTTTTCCTTATTTGCAATACCATATTTTTTTCTCAATTTTAAACAATAATCGTGAAGGCAAAGTGCTGGTTTTGAATAAAATAATTGTTAACATGATTCTGTTTTAAAGAGCTCCGAATCTTTGATATTAAATCGTAGTATACAACTATACTGATTTGAGTAGGATCCTGTTTGACTTAGCAAAGGAAATGGAATTGTTTGAGCAAATGGCAATTTGTGTACGGCAATTTCACAACACCGAGGCAATTACAGACAGGTAATAAAAGTATATGGTAGGCTGTAAAGCAAGTTAATGAGCTGGCCGACATGTAGTTCATTACAAGAATGGCTTGGGTCAAGATTCTTCTGGATTTTCTTTGTCTTTTCCTTTCTTTACTTTTCATTTAATGTGCTTTTGCGTTTGTTCAAACGGTTGTCCATTGCCCATTAGCTTGTAATTGTCCTCCTCTCGCAAACAAGTAATGATATTAAGTTTACATGTATAAATGCGTAGGAAGTTTTAATACATTTCTCTGTGTTCCAAGCCCTACAAGGACAAAATTTTGCTTCCAATCATTTTTATAGGAGAAAGTTAAAGGACAATAGGCCATGAAAAAAGCGGAATTTCCTTGTTATTTGACTACGTCTTCGGAAATCACCGTCATCATCATGATCATCTGCTGTACTATAGATCCCACTTTTCCTCGAGAAAAAGTACGAGATTGAAATTACAACATGCAACAGCGGAATGACGATCCACGTCATTCTGGATGAATTGAAAAGAGGAGGATTCAATTAACTGAACGACGAGTCTGCTCCAATGCTAGTATGAATGATGCTACAAAATGTTATTGTCTCTTCGAATGCAGACAAAGATCAAATTTTTTTTGCCTACGAGAATAATGGAATGAGAACCCATTTTGTGAGGTATTAGCTCGCAAGCTCTTGTCCGTGCAAATGCCTAAACTGCCTCATCGACTCGGAACTAAAGGGACGAATGTGAAATTGATTTGGCGGAAGTGAGCACATGTATGCCCGTATGTGTGCTCGTATGTGTGCTCGTATTAGTTTTCCACTTGACCCTGTGACTCTCATCTCATCGTTTTGTTCCTCCTCAAACTTACACACAAAAGAGCATCTCTCTCCAGTCGAATGGCACAATTGAAGCGCATTCGCGCGAAAAATAGTTGGGAGAGAGAAAACGATGTGTTTCCACAGCACTGGATTAATGCCTATTATGAATCTCATTGATTAGCACGAAAATGACCGTCTGGTGGTTGTCCATATATAGCATAGTATAGAAAACGTATTAACTCAATTACAAGTACTAGTGTTTCGACTATATATTAGGGCATTTGGACTTTACCATTAATTCTCTAGGCACAAATTTATATTTTTTATGTTACTAAATGATATTATTTTATACCTAACAACACTTGAGGGAACTGATTGTGAATTTTAGTCGCAAAAATTCTGGATCGCTAAATTATAAAGTATCTAAAACAGGCAAATGGTATTTGACTTCTGTACTAGTAGTTATAGGCTTCGCTTCAAGATTCGGGATTTAAACACATCTACAACTTACAAAATTCCAAGGACAGTGAACCGCGAAACGGTCTCGTTGTGCCAAGTTTAAGAGAAATCCACAAACAAAGATCGAGCATCAAGCGGTCTTGACATTTCAAGAATTTGTCTACATGGTTAGCTTACCAGCTTTCAAAGTTACAAAGAAATGTCGACAGGCTCAGTTTCGTTTTGACATTGTTTCTCTTTGTGAGGAAAGCAAAACGAAGATAAGTTCCGAGTTCCGAGGAAGAAACCCCACAAAACCATTTTCTTGCATTCATAGTGTAGCAGTAATAGTTACTAGTTACTTTCCTACTGCTTTTTGAACGGAAGTACATATCAGACTGTAACATGCACACAATGGAATTTAAAGCCAAACGACTTGAAATTGTACGAAGCTAAGCCCGTCTGCATTTCTTTCTTTTGTTGACCTCACATATAGCACTGATTTGTTTTTATGAGAAAAAACATAATTTTAGAATTATGTTTAAAAGAAACGGAACTCATTGTCACGAAATCTAGCATCGCATTTTACAAATATTTGCACAATGGAATTAACGAACTATGATTAACAAAAACCCATTTTGTGGGTTTTTGTTAATGGGATCGGATAGATAACTAAAGGATGAGACCGATTATGAGAGCTGAATAGTTTTCATACCTAGCATTTTCGTAGCTTTCAAAATAATTCATGAAGCCTATCAATTATTTTCTATTGGAGGAGACCCAGGAAAAGAAGTGGTATAAAAATTACTCTCTGAACACTGTGTACTATGTACACTTTCCAAAACGAACGTAGAAATAGACTAATACCATTGTAGCAGATTGATATTTTATGAAGCAAAAGTGAGGCCAGGACCGATCGACCGGCGACGCAAACTTTGCGTTTGGGGCACATGGGCACACCACAGAAAATACTAGTAGTAATTTGATAGGCATGCGAGAACAATGCAGAATTACGTGTTACGACTTACGACAGGAAAGAATGAAGTAATAACAGAATAATTGATAAGCTCTTTGCCTGACGGGACAATCTTGTGTGCTTGTGTCTATCTATCAGACGATGCACACACACACACAAAGATACTCATGAAAGTCAATTGTCTATAACATAAGTATAGTTATAGCATATCACACAGATTGGCAATCGGAATACTATAGTAAGTAATGCAGATGTACAGTACGGATGCCGACGACGGGACGGGTTTATACTGCTTTGCAACCCTCGTCTTCTCCATGATTTATGCATGTCTCTTTCACTTCAAGTTTTCTATTTTTTAGTATGAAATACACCACTAACTACACACAAATCGAACAATGCGTGTCTGAAGAAGGTTCGTCTACGATTATGGACAACCGAACACCATGTCATTCAAATCTTTATGATTTGAACGTCAGTCGAACACGTTGTTCTCAAATCCATTCTGTATTCTCCTTTTCAATACTAGTTTTATAAGTGACATTGGCATTCGATCAAAATTTGAACAATGTCTACACCATTTGCAGTTTTTAAATTTGGAAATATTGTACAATATGCTATACCACAAAAATATCCAATACATCCAATCAAATTTTAGTTGAATTGCCTAAGACGAGAAAAGGTATATGCATTATTTACAGTTTGTTCGTTTCATTTTTGAGATGAAAGTCTCTTTTTGGCATTAACTTATGGTATGAAATACGAAATACTCCACGAGAAAAACTTTCTTCAGCATCTTTTTGGTCGTATGCTCCCCCACTGGAGAGGGACAGACCAGATGAATGAATGTGTACTTCTACATTTTGCAAATTACTTTTTGTGCACACCTCAGCATCATTCCTAAGGCTCATTCAGGTCATATATTTATGAAACTTTCGCGTCAAAGGGGACTTTGTGTCAGAAATCTTCAAAAATTTCCAAAAAGTGCTGTGCCCTGCAATTTTTTTCATCAAGATGATGCGATAACACCTTATAGGTTTGAAAGGAAAGGAGCCTGATTTGATATGTGATGATGTAGCATAAAGTAAGAAACAAACAAAGTCTAGTCTAGTATAGAGGAAATGTCTGCAGTACAAAAAATTCCTTTGCTACCACAAAAAAATATACAGTTTCCTGGATTCCGTGAACGGATTAAATTGAAAAGAAGACGAATCAGTGAAATCCTCAAACGTATCTTTTAACTCCCAGACGTTTGTAAAACAATTACAGTTTCTATATATCACAAAAGTATCACATTCTTCAGAACCTTTTCGTGACGATTAGTTCATGTTACAGAGAATATCAGCTTAAGCTCATTTTGGCCCAGTGTAGAAAAAGACACTGTGACAGATCGTGAAATACAGACCCAATTTTCGCTGTCTACTTGAACACAAAAACGGAAACCCGATTTTCTCTTATAAATGAAATATTTGTAACAGATGTGACATCATAGTAACACGTTTGAAAGGATTCGTGGTATTTGTGGAAAATAATTTGTCACAGCAGCCAAGGTGGTATGACGTGTGACAAACATAGAGAAAGACATCCTGCTGTGGGGCACCGACATCGTTTTGAGGTTTTCTCCAGTGAGGCCTGCCGTTCCTCTACTTCAGTTCAGTGCACAATACAAGGAAGGGCGAGTTCAATTCCAACTATTCGACTGACGAGTTAAATTCCAATTTTTCATTGAAGCAAATGGAAACTTTACAATGCAATGACTCCATATAATGCAAAAGTAAAAGTGAACAGTGAACACACATACTATGAATCAAGTTTTAAACCGAACAATAAATTGGGGTTTTTTGGTGTTTCCATGTGTCAAAAGCTGATTTTGCCTGGAACAAGGCCAAAAGCTAATGGGATGAGCGTGAGTGGCTTTCCAACTACAACATAAGCATTTCGCCCGAAGGTGCATCACGTAGTCGGGCATATTTCGACCTGCTGTACTATGATTATGATACTATATTGTCTATTCTCTTCAATAGTCGCAAGTGACAAGGACTCGGCATGGATATAAAATCTTAACAATACGCGTTTATTCAATTTTCAAAGAGTGTGGGACAATCGGACAATGCATGATCAATGACAGTGACCACCCTGGATTTCAATTTCAGTATTAGCGTTTAGGTTTAGACATAATTTATGTGGTAGTACATATACATTTCTAGCATGCGTAATATCAGAAAATGGTATTTTTGGTTGTGCATGAACAACAATCATGTGATGATGATGCGCACCGGAAACGTTGAGTTGACGAAGCTATCGTTCGTCATTGATATCCTCCCTTTTTGGTACTGTGCCTAAGAATACTAGCCTTCGTAAGTAACCAAGAAAATATGACGTTTTTCAAGTGGACTCACACACGCTTTGAGAAGATGACAAGCACCTTGTTGAAGCCTAGTGGAATTCGGGAGAAAGAATTCTAGCGTAAACAACGTATCGCAGAGGGAAGTCTTCCAACTTTCCCTAGAAATGGACAGGAGGGGCATGGACTTGTCTTTTAGTTCATGATGCAAAGCCCACAGCAGGATTGCAAGGAATTCGCCTTACCCGTCGTCTACTATGACTTTCTCCCTCTAAATGGGGAACACTGAGAAAGTCTCTTCAAAAAAGTCTGAATGCAATGCTCTTTGGGAAGAACCAAAAAAAGACGGTCATAAAATGCGGATGTGCTCGTGATATCATGTTCCTCCCTCATATCTTACGGACTTCAAACTCTAATATACCAAATGTGCAAAGGCACACAATATATTCGTGCATCCTATGCCCACCACGTTTTTGTTCCTTCTTTTTTTCCCTCACCTCTTCTCTTCTTGCTTCTTTTTTGTCCTTTTTGTCGTATTGATTCCTCCTGACGAAACTCACACTTCCTACATTTCAATTGCTGCAGGGCCACGACTCTTGTGTCTCCCCAACTCGTAGAATACTCACAGCTAAAAACCTCTTGTGGAATTTTCCTGTTTGAGTTTTCCGTCAAAAGGAAGTAAGCAGTATTAGTACACTAAACTGACTGAGTGAGTGAGATAGGCGAGAAACTAAACTCACACTCACACACTATCATATCATACTCTATATACATTCAAGGAAACACAGAAACATGACATGTGCGGTGTTCTTCATCCACTTTTCACTTCTTCAGAAGCCCACAATGCTTCCGAAGCTTTCAGCCGAAAAAATACTAGACGCTTTCCTTCCGATTTTCCATTCTTGTTTTTTTGCGACTGAGCCAAGAGTAGAGCAGATGTCCGATGTGACCCAGTGAGAGTAAAACCACACGTTCACATGTGTGAATGAATGCTCTGTTCTCAGCATTTCTCTTTGGCGAACAAAACTCACTTCCTTTTCCTGATTTGGAACTCGATCTCCTCATATTGCAAAAAACTCTTTTTCTGTTTGTTTCCTTTTCCTGCTTTAAACAAAATTGTTGCCATCCTGTATGAACTTCCAAATTCTAAAATACAACTGTGCTTTTTTGCACAATTCATATTTTAAAGTACATATTTTATGTCATTATAATTTTCCTAAATCTTTAGTCTATGTCTGTAAATAAACGACTTTTTTAAAAGTTGCACTTAAAAGCACAACACATGAGTATGGACAATATAAGAAAGAATTTATGTGGAGTGTTACTGTTGGGTTGGTTAGTAAATCATGGTGGTGACTGTGTAGATCAGAGAGAGATACTTGAAAGCCACAAAGTGATTCCCAAGGGTGAATAGGCATCCTATTTACGGGAGATAAACAGCCTACATTATGTATGCAACGAGCCTATTCAGCACCAAGGTTGAAAGCCACAAAACCCCTCGTGTGGTACTGTAAAAAAAACTAAATAATTCATTGCACACATTTTATGTGAACGTGGACCAACGACCAACTCTCGACGCAATATAAACGTCAAAGCATTTCTCCACATTTGACTATTAAATGATTTTAGTACAGTTGTATAGGAGTGAAATTAAATTGTGTTGGTAGTTGCATGCTGTGTGACGCAAATGGATGCGATGAGTTTCCGTTGTCTTATCTTTTTACCTTACGGTTTAAATATTGACTTTCATGTGCCGGTTTAGTATTTTTTGAAAACCGTACTCACGATTTTATGGATGAAGTTTTAATGATGATTCTGGGATAAGGAAAAGTGGAGTTTGAAATTATGGTGTGAGACACAAGATACAAGGACCCGGTACGAATGACGAGTATACTGTAATGTAATTCTGAAGCTAATTTTATAATTAATTAGTTTGAAAGGAAATTAATGTCGGAGCAGGAGGATTGTTAAGAGGATGCAAACGGAAGAATGATTGTGAACTAGTTGAATGGATGGATGCGTGAAAGCTTCATCGTCACGTCTGAGCGTGCAGAATCTTCCGGGAGTCCTCTTGACTGAAGGAATTCTCTTGCAAATGAGTTGTTCTATTGTCCCGTATAAATGCTCGCTCAGGAGAGCAATTAAGAGACCCGAGGGGTAATTACGAACATTGCCATAGGTCCAATGTAGTATTTCCGTGCTTCTTTCTCTCTACGGGCTTCGCTTTCACAGTTCTGAAAGATAAATGAAGTGGGTAAAACGTCAATAAATCTCACCGGAGAGTCCTCAGTTCGGTCGCCTTGCGTTTTCGTGGGTAACAGGGCGCTATGCCAAATTGGTAGAATGGGTATCCTATACATTACCTTTTTGGCCTTATACCTTCGTTTTGCTAAGAGAACCGTGAAAAAAACGATCCTGACTATATGAAGAAAGAACAAGGGTGCATCCGTCCGCAAGGGAAAGTGCAAAGTTGCAGTTATTCGCTCTGCTTTCACTTACGCCACAAAACGATTCTGTCCATTGTGCCCTTTGATTTATAAGGAAGATGAATGCTCTTGAGGAACCAACGAGCAAGTCTGCTCCGCTCCATACTCTCACTTCTTTCCTAAAAGAATGCTTTCGTGATCCTTTTCAACTATTCTATGAGAAAAGTTCACAGTACACTTGAACCTATAGAACTTATAACGACTCTTACTAGTAGTACAATGACGTAATTTTCTGTACGAAGTTGAAGTTGATTCGAGTACTACATTTTTACAAAAGAGAAAACAGAGTCAGCTTGCTTGTCACCATAATCGAGAGAAGGTAGAGATTAAGGCTCATTTTCATAGGATACTGCTGCAGCACGGCCCACTCTCAGGATTAAAAGTGTCACAGAGTGTTCTTCTTCGTTTTCTCTTGTGCAAAGTGCATTTGTTTGTGGAATCGAACCAAACAGTGAAACGCTTCTAAAGCTTCGTATGTGAGATGTAATTGTTCCATTTCCTTCTCTTGTCTTAAACTACGTGAGCAAACGGAATCTAGTTTGTGAAAGGGTTTCTTTGTCCTTCCTAATTTGAAGAGAAACATTGATGCACACTTTGAACTAGTATAGTAGTTACTTACTGTTAACGAATCTCTGACTCTCCTCATCCCTTCAATACACTAACTTGAATTCTGCAACAACAAGAGTCCTCAGCTTTCACTCTCTACTTGGTTTCTATCAAGAAAAAAAGCATGCAGTCAATCAAGAAGACGAGAATCAAACGGATTTGCCCGTTTCTCAAGTCAAGTCATTCGAGTCTTTCAATTTTACCTGTTCCTTGACTGACTGACGGGATTGAAGTAGTGCATTCTCTCCTCCGCCTATAATAAGACATTATTCCACCTCAATGGTTTGTCTCCAGGGAAGGAAAACAATGGATTGTTGGTGGAGGAAGGAAAAGTCTTCTTTTTTCCTTCCTCCAAAAATTTTTCTTTGCTTTTCTCTTCTTGCTTAAGTAACTGAATGTGGTTGTGGTGTGGTTCACTAGAGCTCATTTACTTTCCGGTTGATTTAATATTAAAGACAGAGGGTCTCCAACAGCTCCTTGAGAGTCGACCGTATCAAGCAAACACACTCATTCTAACTAACACGACCGTCTCGTACCCTCATCCACTCACTTTTATGCTTTGGATAATTCAAATGGGCTTTAGACTTTCTTTGTGTGACTATACTACTGTCTACTCACTACTCCAGCACTCAGTTAGCTTAAGTGAGTACTATATTCTACTGGCACCAGCGGCAAAAAAGAATCTAATTTTCATATTGACTATCGCAAAGACACTCCAATTTTACCAACACGTGTTTTCTCATTAGACAAAAGTCAAGCTACTACAATAATAAGGAGGACGATGACTCAACATTGGAATTGGGAAATGTTAACTGACTTTCGTATGCCGCGTGCTTTAGGTGCTTGAACATTAAAATTTTAATTTGTACACTTCTTACATTAAGGAAACAAAAAACAATACGACAAGGAAAGCTTTATGGACCAAGAAATATGACAGGCGACTGTCCATTGTATAACTTGTCTTTTATATAAAATCACGATTTTGCAATATTAATGAAGAAATTGAGAAGAGAGGATGTTCAAGTGTATGTTTACAACGTCATCATCTGATCGTGATCATCAGTAATGTTCTAGGCAATTGAACGAAGAGCGTATTTGTAGTACTAGTTCTTGACCCAATGACAGAAAAGAGAAGGTTTCGAATCCACTGGAGCAATAGTTTAGGAGGACATTCAAGTAGAACTCGCCTACTTGTGAATGTGAACAAAGAGCAGTCTTCGCTACTCGTAGTCTACCTTGAGCTTCTCTGCATATCTGTTTTTTGGCAGTATGGGCCACGGGGTACAGTGGAAAGAAACGGGCAGTAGGAACAGAAGAACCACACGAAATCGAGGCGCCGAGCCAACCCGACAGTCCCGGGTATTTGGTAGAATTTCACATTGTAAGAGCAGAAGCTAACTGGCATTGGGCGAGCTTCAAGTTTGAAGCAGAAACTCATGGAGTGACTGAGACAGAGAAACCGGTCCTTTTCCTAGACGATTTCTCATTCACTCCTCCTTCCTGGGTTTCTTCTCTCGCCAAAAAAGTGAAACAAGATAAACGAAAAGAAAAATAAACGACTGTGAAATGGAGAAATGGACAGTACGAAAAACATTTGGAAACGTATTATATTGTGACCTGAGAAACAACGATAACAAGTGACATTCAGTATTCAGTAGGCAAGACCCGTGACAATGGGTACACAGGATCACTTTGCATACAGATTTGGTTTTGGAAAAACTCAACGGGACAGTTGTTGAAGTGGTTTGGTCAACAAACAGCGATATTGGTTTTATTGCCACTTTTCTCTTTGCTTTTGTGGCTGTGCCAAAAAGGTGAGAGAAAGCGCTACGCTTTTCCCCTTTCTTTCCCACTTGCACATGCATGAATGGAGAAAAGGTGCTTAGTGTTCACCTGTGTGAAGCCCATTTTCCCAAACATTGTTGACTGGAAACTTATCAAGTAGTGTGACTTACATGGCCTCTTCTTCACCAATGCTTTGTTTAACTTGTAATTCAATTAACGTAATAACGGGAATTTATCACTCAAGTTGCTTCGTCCACGAAGTAAAATTAGATTCTTGGGAAAGTCTCTCTATATATAACGCCCGTCGTGTGGACATTACACACAAAGAGAAAATGAAAAGTGCTTCAAGGTGTAGTCGTCATTAGTTGACGTAAATTAAATCGTTAAGGTTTTGTGAGAAAGATTATTGTCGTTCACGCACTTTGATGCCGTAAGTTATAATGACCAAATTGCTCTTTACATATTATAGAAAAAGTCTTTTGTGTCAACTTTCTTTACAGTCCATGTCCACCTAACTATATCAAATTCATATAAACCGAATTTCTCAACGACTATTCCTTTCGTCTCTTGTTCAAAAAAGTGTTCTGTGTGTTTTTAAAAAGTTCTTTATTCTTTGTCGACTTAACGAGCTTGTATGAAATGAAACAGTAGCTTCGTCGTCCTATCATCAGTTCGTTCTAGTTTTGTTTTACGAACAAACTGCAGTAAAACGAGCTGAGTTGATATAAAACGTCAAAGTGCTTGTGGACGTACTACAAAGAATTATATTGTAATCACTGTGCCTGTTACTAATAAGAAAGATTTCTGCTCTCTCGAGATCCTTTTAGGCAAACTTGTTCGCTTTTGAAGATTTCTCTCATTTGAACTGGAATTGATTTGTATGTGGAATGTGGAGGAGGCTGCATACTTTGTCCACACCGGCGGCGACTGTTGCAAGAAAATTCTTATTGTGAAAATCCTGAGGAGTTATTTCTCTCTGGTTGCCTCTAAGAAGAGTTGAAATGACTTTAGAAGATTTCCGTGAAAAGCCAAAAAGGAGTGGATTTGACGAAGATATAAGTTTTTTTTAGATGAGTGCTAGTGAAAGCTGTGAAGAAACTCTAGTCAAAAACTTTACTATTCCAACGAAGTATTGGTCGTAATAGGGAACCCCTAAAGAAAACCGGAGGAGATGATGGGAAAGTCTTCAAATTTCCAACAAACGTCAGCAGCGGCTTACGAAATGAAATTGGACGGATTTCTCGAAGACACTGGAACTTGTTTGCTGGGTGTCCTAGTAGTACTACGTTTACGTATATGTGCGGGTGAACATGTTCATGCCGGAAGTTACATTTACTGTCGTTCTGCTTGACAGTGTGGTAATGACCCTTCCACATTTCGTGACCAATTTCCTCTGTTCAAAGGGTCATTCAAACGGTACCTCAAGTTGGAACGGAAATACATAGATATACATAAAAGAATGAGGCTCCATGGCGGCAGACGACAGTTCATTTGCTTTTATGCATGCTCATACTTTGTCCTCAATATTTTTTGTGATATTCAATCGGCTTTCTCCAAAAACCAAAAAAATTCTCTTCCTTTCGCTACTTGACTGAATGTAAACAGACAACTTGAAATCCTCACCTATGGGTCATAAGAAAGAAGCTTTATTGCAGACTGACTGACAGTAACGGCGGTCTCTTCTCCACGTTCCCCGACAAATGGCTTTATTACCCAATTGTCCCCTGCAATTTTCCATACTTGGGATATTGCGAGTTTTCCTGTTTACTTTCTTCTCTCAACTAAATACAATCCGAGGAAGCTTTCGTCCTTCTCAGGTTATACGTAACTTCCTGTTACGTATACGGCCTTCAGAAAATGAATTCCCACGTTTTTTGCCAAGTATACTTATACGTTACAATACGTACTTCCAGTGTCTTCGAATTCTTTTTACAGTTCAGTTTATTGATAGCGGCGAGACGATGATTCATCACTCAAAGTTGTGTGTGTCTGAGCAACAAGATTTCACTTTCTCTCTCTTTACCCGCTTACTCCCTACTGATCCTAAGATAATGTTTTCTGTGGAATAAAAAGCGGTTAACTTTTATAGGAAAACTTTGGTTTGGAAAATTGACAAGTTGCTTCGTCTTCCAAAAATTATTGTGGACTCTTGCTGTCCAACAACTACCAAAACTGCCAAGGTCACTTTTGACTACTGTATATTGTATTCCCAACAAGGATTCGGTCATGTATCCTGTGTGCAAACACGCCCATTCTTTGTGCTCTTCCCCACAAGATTTGTTGTCTTGAGCTCTTGTTCCACTACACTCGTTCACTTGTTTACATGCGGTTTCCACAAGCAGCTCTTGAATTTTACGTTGTTCCAGTTCCAGTATAGACAAGCTACGTAGCAACTCAATGGAAAGTACACACACTGCACTCACATCGAATTGAGAAAGACTGAGAAATCTCACGTTCTTATAACTCTCAGAAGAAAACTTGAAAACTGCTATAATTAAGATGAACGTTTTTGGAATGTGGTTTTTTCACGAACATTCCATGTAAAATTCTCGTTTATTCGATATCGTAGGATGAATTCTTTTAAAGGATCATATGCAAGCATTCCTTGGTAAAGAAAGTTGTAATTACCATACGGCAGTGAAATTAATGGAAATGAATTTACTTCAGACTTGTAATCGTAGTACTACTTGGGAAATGTTGACGTCATAATAACTTATATAAAGTATTACAAAATCCTTTTTCTATTACTGTAGACAGTTGTTGCAGTTCCAATCCCCAAAAAGTACAAAAAGGTCTTTGGATTACGTACAACAAACTCGTGTTCAGGGACACAAGACGATTACAAAATCCTTCTGGTGGTCATTCTTGTGAAAAAATCCTCTCGTAGACGTTAATGGAATGAACCTTTCCCTGTCGCTCGGAACACATCATAATAATCTTTCGTGCTCTCGTGTCTTAAGTATGTTCACGTTTTTCAGGATATATTATTGAGCACTTTCAAGTTTTCTGAGCCTACGCTATGAAAACTACATCAAATGAACTAGATTATTATAGTATATCCCAATGACTTTCTCACGAACATTCTTTAACACTGGAAACTTTCAGTGCACTAATCATCATAGGGTTTGTGACAGGCAGTTGTACAATATAACTATATTTTGCAAAATTCGTTACAATTATCGATCATTTTCGATGAATTCGAGCATTTTCCGCGTGAACGTTCCAAAAACCGACGATGTAATGAACCCCTGAAAAAGAAAATTTTCACTCATTGTCGCTTCGACAGCACCGTAATTTACATACCTAACTTCGAACGTATGACGATATGGCAACCTAAAGAAAGCGGAGAAAACTATTTAATATAGCGTTACATAGAAAAAGAAAATTTGCTAGCGTATACTTACACTCGTTATTAAGTGTGTATGAATATCATATTAAGGTGCTCAACATTGAGTCGACCGTAAGTCGGCATAGCTAAAAACCATAAATGCGTATGAATACATCTAATAATACTACTCACATTAACATTGTTCCAGAATTTGTAATCTTTTTTCACGGGGTTTATGAAATGAAAGGGAATTTTGTTTATAGCTTCCAAAACACTGAGAAAATGTTGATAATACAAAAAGTCCATGTTACTAATTCTGTGCGTGTTATTACTATAAATGTGTACGTAGGTGTTCTTGGGCGGCCCATCACAAGATTTGGTTGTGCGAGAGATTTTCAAAACAGATTAATATTACTAATACTCGTGTAAGCTTCCTTTTATCTGTTTTAGGATCTGTTTTATCTCACATTTGTTAGCATTTAGCATTTGTCTGAAATCTCATGACAGTCAAGCTTTAACGACTATGTTTGGCGTATAAGTATCCTAAAATTCATAGATGTGATACTGTGAATGTGCAATGGAAATGAAGCAGGTGTAATGTGGTTTAGTAAGGTTTTACCTTTCAGAATCAGTGGGAAAGGGCGTAAGTATAATCTAGGAAAGTCTTTTGTATAGTGGTGACGACTGGCTGTTGACTTTTTCCTCTTTCTCACGATCACATTTGCATGAAAGTACTCTCTTTCCAAGGGCTCGTTGATGGGCTGGTTCATATTCATGCTAGGAGTATCAGTACGAAAGGCATATGCAAAGTTTTTGTTCAATCGGTCTGGTGGCAGTCTCCATGTGTTGTTCTTCCTAGGAAAATCCTTAAAGTCGATTACTATGCAGAGACGTGTTCAAGCAGCACGGATGACACTGAGTACTAGGAAAATGAATGATCAGCCTTGTTCCCCGGATTTAATTACTGTTGCTTTCTCATTTTGAGTCGCCTTGTTGAGCCCTCATGACAGCAATTAATTACATACTCTAGAATTACACTATGAGAACACATTTAGTACTCTTCAGTCATGTTAAAATTTTCTGGTTTTCGTCTTTTTTGAAAAACAACTTCAATTTTTATATATAAAAAGGATATAGGTATGATAGTTGGGTAGGTTTTGCTCTGGTATAGCATTTTCTATTGTGCTATTGCAATTGGTGTTCTATAGGGTAGGAATGAAAGTGTATATACCAGTTTCTTTTTTCCGTTCATAATGTCGCAATGTGACCAAAAGTACAGTGCTCCACATGACTCGTTCCCATGACCAAGAATGAGTGATGGACATGGAAACCTCACAAATGACTTGACTTGTCCAAGTCAACTCTCTCTATGTTAGGTGTCTCGTTCCTCTTGGGCTTTCTGAAAATGAGCGCTCCTGGACACAGTTATGTTTGCCTATGATTTAAGGTTTTGCATATTCCTATGCTCCAACATTGTCATTTAAAACAGATACTAACGTGATACAACTACTCGGGCAAAGCTTTTGTATGTGCCACAAAATGAATGAGGATAAGGACCACTGAATATACGTCACCGTCACTTGTGCATTGCGTAAACTTCCCTCTTATATATCCTCTGACAACATGTTGTCTTTGTGTTCCAGACTATGCAAAAGCTTACCTCTTGGAGCTTTTTGCAATTCCCGAGAGAATGATGCCCATTATTTGCACTCGTACTGGTCTGACGAGGTCCCTGTTCTCTCTAAACTAGTATTACAGTAAAATTTCAGTCTTTTCACTGTCGTCGTCATCATCAACCTAAATGCACTATTACCTATTACACATTTCACATTACATACGTAATACAGCATGAGTTGTGCGTAGCGTGAGCTGTGCGTTCCTGTCGCTTTCTCTTCTCCAGTTTATTCGCCTGTGACTCATGTTTTCAGTACTTTTGTACCACTTATTTGTACTTAAAATGAAAACTGAGACAGAAGAACGACTTAATTTCGGGCGGGTTGCGATTGCGGTCTACTAAAAAATTCCAGTTTCAAGCACTATTCCCGTAATGACATTCAAGTATAATAATGAATAATGGTACTTATTAGTAGTACTACTCGTTTGACTCTGTTATATTTGAATTGAAATACTGTATTGGAATGGAATTTCTCCATCATTTTTTCATTGATTGGTGGTACTCACTGTCGAACATAAACCACAATAGATCATTCATAATTACGAAGGCGAACAGGTATACAAAGACAAAACGTATATAACACAAATCAAAGCAAAGCTTGCGTGTTGTCTAAGCAGACCGAACCAGCCAACCGAAGTAATGTATAATAACAATGAGACGTTTTGTCCGAGCGGCTATCTCGTAATAAATATTTAAGGGTATTTTAAGCATCAATAGAAAAGTGTTTCATTCCTGTTGTGGTTTGTGGGCGACTACAATTTTTTTGGCAGAGTGCCTCATCAATCTTCAATCCCAAAATCAATACATAGTTATGTCACATTATTCACACGAGAAATAAACATACGTGGGAAGGAGAAAAATGGGAGAAGGGTGACATGATCCATTTCTTCAAAAACAGTCAGGAGAAAGTGGAGAAAAACAAGGCATGCTTGTTAACATGGCAGAGCTAGAGTATAACGTAGCAGCAAACAAGTCCTTCCTACTCAAGGAATTTTCATTGAACGCAATAAAGTAAAGGTTTTTGTCCAGTGTTATAAACTAAGGTATTCACTTCCGCTACGTGCTCATGCTACGAATTCTCAGCTTTCGAAGATGTACTACCTAAAATATGTCACAAATTTCGCGGTTACTTCGTTAACCAAGCACCCAGAGCTTCTCAGGATGGAACTTGTAGACTTGTAGGTTATATCATGATGTGGTCCGCTAACTGTATTCTGAGTGGAGTGAATGTGGAACCGTGAACGGTGAATGGTAAAATGTAAGATGGAGATATATGGGGGAAAGGAAGATGTGTTTCTTTATGACTCACCTTCGCTTGCGCATTTGCAATTCAAGTGACCTACAATGTCTTCAGTCAGAATTTTGAACAGACTGCTAACAAAGTGCTCAATATGGTAATGTCCCGACGACGCAAAAGTATGCACATCTTACACCAGTGCACAAACGTTCTTTTCAACAACCAATGTCACATTTATGGCAAATGGTGACATTTTCTAGTTCCACTTCTATATGAATATCTTCTTGTAACTTACAAGTTGTAAGAGAACTCATTGATTTCTCATCATCAGAGAAATGGAATGTGATCGGGTCTTACTTAAGGATGAATTCAGATCCTTTATGCAAATTTTCAAAGAGTTTGCTAGGTTTCCAAACGATTACTATACTGTTTTCATTGTGCATATTACGTATGGTCTCAAATGCTAGTCCTGTTGAGATATTCAACGATGATTTAATTCTTTAGTAACGTCACTCTTTCCGAGTTTGTGAGACTCCATTAGAATTCTGTGATGCGCTTTTGTTACCTCAGTAATCCGCCGTTGGGTCACATGCACCCACACAGTAGGAGCGTCTGAAAGTGAAACCGCATGCTGGTAGTCAGCATTACGTTTTCCATAGGTTTGTCCTTGCTCTTGCCAACAAATTGTATATTTCCTACCACTAGACTTGCAGACTTGCTTGCTGTTCTCTTTTCCTTCTCTGATGTAGTAAAAGTGTATACGGGTGGATTGTTAAACGGATTTCATAGACCAACTTGGCGGTGTGTCTCTTGCAAACACTCTACTTTGTCCAGGCAGTCAGTCCTCTCAACATATAGTACGTAGTTGTTCGCTTAGGTTTGTAAAACACGAAAGAGGAAGTCTTTTGAACCTTTTGAACTGACTTTACCTTTTCGGTGAGTAACTCGAGATTAATTATGCCTCAATGGTCTTCAAAGGACTTTGCCATTTCCTTTTCTATAAACATTTGTCTTTGGCTGACGTCTCGTTCAGTATTTAATTTGAACATTTACGTTGTAACGTTCAGTTGACAGGTTGATTCCACTTCTTAAAGTAGCAAATCTTACTTTGTGTTGTTCCTTCTCGTGTAACCACAAAGTCCAAAAGAACGCCGGTTTGGAACACAGGTTAATAATCTACCACTAATTAACAACCACATCGTCGCAACTATAACATGGACATCATGAATTTACGTTAATTTCGTTGGAGTAGTGGATATAACTGTCGAATTTGCTCATAATGGAGTTTTTACGAGCTGACAACGGTGACCAATCAAAGGCTGTTGTTGTCGTATAATTTACTCCCTGTCACTTTAATTGATTGACTGTGAAAATTGAATGAGTCATGATTAGTCAAATTATGTATAGTGGATATATTTGGACTTTGGAAGCCAAAAAATAAAATATATACCTTCATAATTATGGGAACATTTTAAAATCTGAACTGCAGTGCCTTGAATTTTTATGCTTCTGATTCGAAAGAACGGTATGATACTCTTAAGAATTCTTTCTGTTCTGTGATGTGATGCCAGTAGGCTTTGGTGACAGGGGAACTAATTAAAAGTTGACAGTCCTCGACTTCTCATTATACTTCTGTGATACAGGGCTAAAATACTGTATAATCTATTATATTGTAGATGTATAGTTTATGAAATTATGTTGAAAAATGCTATACTGACAACCCCTGTACTTTCTACTTTGTACAAGACACAACTTTTCCTTTTTTCGAGTCCCTCTGCACTCAAAGTATGGTCACAAAGTCGCATTTGAGCAAAGTGAAATTCACGGGAACTGCAGTTGTGAAAGTGCTGTGCGATGCTTTTGGCCCTCGTCAGTCGTCAGACAAAGATTTACTACGAATACTCTCAGCTGAACATTTATATGTAAGAAAATAAGAAAAACCTCTATTTGCGTTTGAATTGGATTTTTCTCTGTGAATTTATCACAGAAAACTACGCTTCTCAACGTTCGTTCTCTGTCCAGAAGAATGAAATGACTGTATTTGTTGTTGCTAACAGATGTTGTAAAATTCGTAGGGAAAGAGAGTGAGAGAGGGAAACATCTACTTTGTCGGGTTAGTTTTGGGATCGAAATGTCGAGCGGAAAAAAAGCGCTTAAAAGTTTTTTCATGAATGTGTCTTCATGGGAATATTACACACTCAAATGGGTAATCGGAGTAATAGTAGCTGCAAGAAACGTGGGATTTGAAGGACGCTTTTGCATGAACCCCACTTTGACTTTACAAGATGCGATCTGCGAGAGCGAGAAGCGAAAGAGAGAGAGAAAGAGAATAGGAGTTGACTGATGAAAAATAAGTGCAAAAAGGAAAATCCCTTCCCTGTTTTTGTACATGTTTCGTTTCACACTGATAGAAATGTAATGAGAAGAGAAAAAGCGGGAGTGGAAGAGAGCCGACATGTTACTACAAGTTTCAAAGCTACTAACATAGAGCAGAACGGAAAGTCTGCAATGAAGTTAATGTAATTACATGTGTGATTGTATTATTGGAAGACGTCGAAAAGCAAAACAGTTCTTATATGTGACGGCACACTCAAGTTAAAGAAATGATGGGAGATTGAACAAGTGAAATAATTTGGTTCTCGTTCTGTAACTGAAACTCGTAAAGGGTCTTCTTTTGGAAGGAAACGAAGCGGAAAAAATTAAATGACGAGAAATTTTGCACAAGGTGATTGTGAAATCGCAAAAGGAGTCGCTTGCTTTTAATCATTGAGTGGTGCTATGGGAATTGAACGCATTGGAGATGAGAGGATCTCAAACAAGAACTCAATCAGAATAAATATTCTGTGGTGATGAAGATGGAAACTGTGTCAAGATTGACTCTTTCCTGAGCCCAAGGTTGTACTAATATCTTTTGGGATGATTGGTGTTGGTTTGACTTTTTGTCGATGGACGACGAACGTTTTTGTTACTATATACTTTTTGACTGGTGTGCTTCGTTGTGCTAAGTGAGTCTAATATGATATCAGGACGACTGTCTTTCAACGATGGGTCCCAGTCAGTCGACACTCCAAAAATCAATCGTGTTCCTCTGTCTATTATTAACGCCGTGATAAACTTGCATGAGACTGAAGGTGGTTCCACTCAGCAATAAGCCTCCAATTCCTAAGACTGCCTTCGACTCCTCTTCACGACTCTCCTTCCTTTGCCTCTTATGTCTTATAGTATAAGACTCAAAATGGATGTGACGGAAACCTCATTTCACATTTCCAAGGGAATCTTCATCCCTCCTGACACTGGTAATGGAAGAAAAGATGCAACGAGATTGAACTCTTGTCGACGTGTTTCATGTTGTAAACTACTGCTCCGACCCAAATCCTCGAGTAACGAACACCAAACGCAACTCTCTATAGACATGAATCACTTTGTCACTCAACCACATGCATTTTTACTTACAAACAACGGGACATTGCAAGCCTAAAAATTGTACCAGCAGCTCCAGGCCACTTTCACTACAACTATATAACTCTGTAGACTCGTCACACCTCCCATTCCAGTTTGCCCCAAGGGTACAGCCAACAAAATAAAAGTCATGTCCGGACACTTCAATCGAGGAAGACCCAGGACGAGATACCGGTACTTACCGGTGACACTCAAACCGGCAAGTTTTACATAAGTGTTTATCTTCAACCTTTCACAATGCTATCTATTTGTTATGGACCACCTCCTGTATACTTCAAACTATTCCATTAGTTAGTATACTAAACATCCGATATCATCTTGAAATTTGCACGCTTCATGCAGAATCTATACGCGATACATATCATATTACCATATTTGTATGCATTGTTACATTCACTCACACACGCCTTCGGCATACGTTATGTAATACTATATGCTCAGTCCACATTTCGGAGTTCGTAGTTGTTCCTTGTTCCTACCAAACATTTTCAGTTCATTGCATTATTGGTACATCGACGGCATAATGGTGACTTTCTGTCCCGTATTAGATAGTCGGCCGAGGTAATGGAAACTCGGAACTGAGGGAGAATCAATAAGTAAATGGGGACCAAATTGGCTCAAAGTGCAGTAGAGCATGGGTTGCAATCTAAGGACCCGAATTCGACCTTCGTCATCCGCAATGGAATTCCCTCATCTTTTAATCAAGTCGCTCAAATTCAGTACTATATAACACAGCTCCAGGCATTTTTATACTCAAACCGTCAAACCTTAACAACAGATCGTGGCATTTGTCATCGTCGTCTCGAATAGGCTTTGAGACCGGCAGAAATTCTTGTGTTCTCTCACCACCGCAACAATATGACGGTATAAATGCTCCATCAGTCAGGATCGAAAGAGAAATGGCATAATTCGTATTTTTAGACGTTGACGCTAACGAACCGACCAACAAACCATGGCGATTCACGCGATCCTCCAGTGGCCAATGAAGTAACCTTTAGACGGAAAAAGTAACCATGAACCATAAAAAAAGAATTCTACAAGTACGAATACGATAGCATGTTAGGGAAGCTTCACAATGCGCTATAAACATAATGCCAGGGTCTGAAGTATTGGTATCATGACACCGAGAAAAAAATATAATTTTGTAATGTAATTGTAACAAACAGTTTGCTCTTTGAAATATCAGTATTGACGGATAACTACATATGTAAGTGTGGTTGTCTTGTTACTCTGTGCACGGCGGCTCAGCTGCCGTGCGACATTTTCGACCGAAAAACCTAATACTACTAAAAGAAAAAGATAAAAAACCTATTAAAATGGTAAGGGCCAGTTTTGGTGACTTCAAAAATATCTCAGACGTCATTTTCTTTGTTTCAACGTAACTATAATGCTATACCAGTTTATAATTAGTAATTACGCACTTTCTCCTTTTGTGTCCGTACAGAATGATGTTGTTTTTTTTATTGCATAGTTTTTTCTCAATTTATCAAATATTGAAACTCCAAAAGGAACTACAAAAAGGATGTCATTATGAAATATGTTAGGCTGAACTTGATGCAATGACAGGTTAGTTGAAAAGTGAAAGTAGAGAGGAAGGAAAACGTCGCAGTGCCTCTTCTTGCCAGGGGTACAAGTTAACTCACCTTTCCTCTCTGGGGAAAGTTGTGTTTGGACGAGTGAGAGGGCACAGGCGAAGCTTTGTCAGTTTTGAGACCACGAAAGAGAAAGTTTGTTGGAACCAGAGGCACTATTTGAGTTTGTAAAGTAGGGAAAGTTTCTTGTCTGACAGCAAGGAAAGGAAGCAAGACGAAAAAATCTCATGATTCCGTATGCGCGTACTTTACATGAATTATTGTAAAGACGTTTGCTTAATATTACATTATAGACTAGTATTAAAGCTTTACAGCGGATTTTGTATTACTTGTGCTCGTACGTACATTTGCGGTTGCAAATGATGAAGCTCATTAAATATGCTCAAGTCACATAATATGATTACATATCCTTTCACTTCTGGCAAAACCTCTGAATTCCTACATCCGCTTCCCTGCATATTACAAAAGGTATTGATTTTCAGTCCACGTAATCACATTATACAGAGTAATTTTCAAGAAATTTGAAACTGTCCACAAATTTTATCCGTGTGAGTTTAATTTTTTTGTTAGTCTAAACGTGATATACTTTTAATGGTAATTCAGAACTTATAATTTCGATTTTCGTGATTCCATATTCCATCAAACATTTTCAAACTGAAAAGTGATTAAAGCAAAGCTTGCAGCGGTAAGTGTTAAGGTTTCCATTGGGAATGAGCTTTGATAACCGCGAGTGAGGTTGTCAACTTTGATACCATTATGTAATAAGGATAATGTGCGTGTTTTTACACGTCAGTAGTGCAGTGTAGTGCTGTAGTAGTACGTAGATTGCATTTATTCGTATTAGACAGGCGTGTGCTCTGGTATCACTTTCCTCATGATTTGGTTTGCATATTCCTTTGCGTCCATCCTGCTTTCTACGTACACTTGCTCATCTTTGTCTGTGTCATGTGTCATCATCGTCGTCGTGGTTCGTTTTTGTTACTGTATTTTCCACTAAAACTTTCAAAGAGCACAGCAAGTAAATGCGTGGAATGAAATTCATCTTGAAGAAGGTTTTGCTCCCAGCTCTCTCAAATGCGTATCGCCATAGGCATAGTCAGAAATGATCAAAAGGTTCGTCTCATCCACAACAACGAGCAAAGTTGAAACTTCATGTCTCATTGTCATAACCAATGTCACCCACTGAATAATGAAGTAGTCGTTTTGTACAGAGACATGGAAGCATTTATATACTCCTAGAGGCATGTTTGTTACTCTTAGAATCAATGTTACGTAGACACTCGGGTATAATGACATGCATCATCATCATCATAAGCATTCTATGGTCACGTCACGACACGACTATGCACAGCGAGAAGTTGTGAAAACTCATATTACATCTACTAACTCTCAGTCACGCGTAGAATTTCCTAGGAATGATTTGCTGTTTAACAAGACATGTCCCAAAAGCTGAGAGACTATGGAAGACAAGAATAGCGTATACTTTTAGCTTAAAAAGCATCGTTTTCTAAAATGTGCTTTCCAACCGTAAAATTAATAGGAAACTTACTGGTTCATTTTTTTGCTGAGGGTTGCTGTAATGTATGTAATTGTACGTGCGTGTGTTACGTGCAAGCTGATGGAACACATTCAAATTCAAACCGTTCCAATCCTGAACCAAGTGGCTGAATAACGGTTCAGTAATATCTTGTATGAGACAATAGAGTTTCGCCCTAGTTTACTAGTGTCAGTTCATATTAGTCTTTGCGACTTTATTCCGAATTTCAGTTTCCAGTGTACATCACAATTGTAAATTTCTGTCAGTGAAACTTTGTGTGGTACAAAATTGAAAGTGAATTCATACGTTATGCATACAAAATGTATGAGGAATCTGTCATAATTTGGCAACTGTGAATTAAGATCGAGCTAGTAGAGACTGTAGAATAGTATAATGATAGCATGTAATCACGTCTACTATACATGTGACTATGCGTAGTAATAGGAATTTTGCAAAGTAGTGTGATATGATAGTACTTATTTGGTTTATTGACTCTTTGATGCTAGGGAGAGAGGCTTAGCTTAATTTTATTCGTTGTAGTTAATTGTTAAGCAGGGAAGTGTGTAATGGATGCAGTAATGGGAATGATGGTAATTAAGAGTAAAGCGCGGAATAGAAAGGAAAATTTGCATGAAAATGTGCTGTGGTAAACAGGAAGATGGGTGAAAGTGAATGTGGGCATTTTGAATGAAGAAGAAAGATGCTGCGGAAAATAGATTTGGAAAAAAGATACAGTGAGTTTTGTACGGGGGCTTGGACGGAATTGCATGGAATGGAGGTTGAGAGAGGATGCTGAATGCTGACGCTTGCGTTCAGCTTGCCCATGGTTTTGGTTGTGAAACTCTTATGTCTTGGCATGAGATTTCACGTTCCACTCTGCCAATTTCCGTGCAAGAAGGTTGTAGTCCAAATGGGACCTTTAGTTGAGGATGTGAAACGTAGCGACTAGCGACTGCTCGGCCTACAATTTGAGTGTATACAAGAGAGCAGTTTCTCTCCAGTCCTGACCAGTCGAGAAGACAGACAGAAGTAGAAGAAGTGAGGAGAAACTAAAGTAAACTGTGTCGGTTTGGTTAGGTCTCATCTCTTCGATAAGTGAGAAAAACCGAAGCAAAGAAATCTGGATACACGAAAGACGAAAGACGAAACAGTGTGACAGTTTTTGTCTCCGTGTGTCTCCCGTCCTAGTTGTCCTTCTCCGTTTTAATTTGGTTGTCAGGTTTCTTCTCTCCGGATTCATCCTTTGATTCTCTCTTGGTAGGATCATAACCACGCGTCACCTTCCTTGTCAAGTGTAATGACTAAACCGGTGAAACCCACTGAAGTCCTGTTCAAACAAGAGACTACTTGAGGACACTTGTGTGTCATTTGCACGACTGTCATTGAAGAAATCTTTGCCTTGACTCCAACTCAATTTGTTTTACGTGTTTGCTTCACTTGTCCCTGTGCATCGAATGAGTGTGCAAACACACACACACACTTTATTTCTTTCTTTGCCCCATCCGTCCGTCGCGCTCCCAACGTTTTAACGCAAGGATGTGGATTTTTCTCCGTTTTTGGCACTGACTAAAAAACTATTGTATGTAGTACGTACAGTACATCATAAAATATCCTCTGCACTTATACTAATATAAAACAGTATATCCACTTTCCACTTTCTTTGTTCATTCAACCTCTCGTCGTACTACTACTGATTGCAAACTGAGAACAACTCCTAAAAGTTCAAAGTAAGTGAAGTAGAATCCGTAGGGGAATTCCTTGAGTTCAGAAAATGGAGCTTTAAGCTCCTGTCAATCATGGTCAATGAAGCTTAAATATAAAATTGACTGGTGCGATGCTGTTCGGCTTTCTCTCTAAGAATTGTCTCGAGTCAAGTCTTCAGAAGTCGTACAAGGAAGTTTTGTTCCTTACCATTCGCAATCAAAGTAGAATTCCTCGTTACTAATGCTGTGAATTGTTTGAATTCCGTCAATTGCATGATTACCAAGAAAAGAGGAAGGCAGAGGGTAATTATCCCTAACATTCCTTCCTGGTCTGAAGTGACTGTAGTGCTAAACGTGACGAACCGAACAGTCATCAATTGTTCGTAAAGAACTTTGTCGAAGAATTTATTCTTCGACACTGGAATACGCCACGGAGGTCGAATTTCCTCGCAGAAGTAGGTTTGCACGCAGAGCGAAGAGCAGATCGCCGGCTCCGAAGCAAAAAAGCAAGATATGGACGGTGGCTGACGACATCGAATTTTTCAATTTACGATACGTAAGCTCATTCACTATTCCTACGAGTAGTACTGGTTCAAATTCAAATCTTCAAACCTTTCCTGTCGCCGTCACTTTGCATCCGTCACTTTCACAGATACAGATGTATTCTAATTCGCAATTCATACTTTTCCTTTCCACTTGAAATGTTGAAACGTTGAAACGTATACCTAGTAAAAACTGCTTTTCCTGCTTCACTTCCGCGCTCCCAGCTTTGATTATTGGATTCCACTCTGACTTTTCCTCGTGATTTACTTCTTTCAAACATTTTTGTCACCTTCATTCCTATTTCTTTGGCTCTCCAAATTTACGCTACCTTACCCTCTCCGCAGCTCCAACTGACTATACAAGTTACGGACTTTTCCGTCCCATGAAAATTGTAAAGCAGCGGTATTTTTCCAATGAAACTTATATATATACTTTAAATACCCCCATCCATGTTATATTTTCAATGTCTGTCATGTACACATACAATGTTATTCAAGGGATATGCAGAAATTTCTAGATCCACTAGCCCACAATAACTCTCAAAACGTAAAACGTGAGCCTATTTTGTAAAGCAAGTTTATCTTCACGATTTGGATGATGGAAAGCATATAAAAAGGTCGGAATTTAGCGTAACTGTGTCTTCAAAATACCCTTTGAAGTCTTCGTACGCGTCACAACAATGCACACACACACCCAAAGAATGAAGAATTCCAATCAAATCAAAGCAAATCATCACTTTCCATGCGTAGTAATTGTTGTTGTAGACAGAGTGGTTCAGAAAGCTTTTTGTGGGTATGTGGTAATTATATTTTGTCGTAATTTGAATTTCACACCACGGCTTCTATTTATTTAACGTCTGACGGCTGACCTCTTCCTTGGGATTTCGAGGAAATCATGAAATTCGAAATAGTATAGACGGTATAAGGACACAATGAGCATAGCTGGGTCTGATTCTCGTACGGATGCCTATTATACGAATAAACCTAGTTGTTGTTATTGTATAAGCTTTAAGACCTAGAAAACTATGTGTGTTGTATGTGGAGACTGTATGTTTTGTTATGTTCAACTTCCCGAGAGACAGAAGGAGTCTATTGGAAATTGCGAAATGTGTAAGTCCCTACGCGAAGGGCAGAGTCGTAAATTGCAATGTCTCCACATGTCGTGGTCGCCACTTGCAAGTAGATTGGCTCTCTTTTCCCTTCAATTTTGTTCAGACTGACTGGACTGTGCTGGGTGCTGGGAGTGTTCGCACAGGCAAAGGGAGAGACTCTTGTTTCACAGAGATCCAAATCATCAGTTTAATTGGACCGCATTTAATTAGAATGACGGCGTATCTTGGGTGAACAACTGACTCAACGAGTCTTATCGTCCTATATTATATACGTTCTATCGTTGTCTCTCTCCGTGTGTCTGCCATGGTGTTATGTTGGGATTGTGCCGAATTGGAAACCAACGCCGACCAAGCAGGACCAAATGTAAGAGAATCTATCCTCTAGTCATTTCCCAGCTAAACTCTCCAAAAAGTAGGATTGATTTGAATTTCCAGAAGAGAAACAAGGAGCAAGTCATGCTTGTGAACGTGAACTGTAAACTGTAAACTCTGTTTGGACTCTCGGAGCTGTAAGTACACACAGGACACACACATACAATATACACATGCTCCTCGTGTAATAGTTAATAGTGTGCACTTCCACCGATTCGAATTCCAACATACACACCTCGTCCAATGTGTTATTCTACGGTACTAATGCCTACAATACAACGTCAAGTGTAAGTTGTGCTATGTTGTTTGGCTGACTTTCATTTTGTTGGTTTGACCTAATTGAATATGCATAAGTGAAATGTACTACGCCTACGACGACTATAGTATGTTACGTCCACTTCCACTTTCCTTTGCTTGTTTCACTCTAGGCCAAAGGAGGGCCAACAAGGAATAGGAAACGAAGCCCAATCAAGTCCATTTCCGTTCTTGTACTAAACCAAGTCTAACGGCTAACTTAGGTAGCTAGGGACACAATTACACAATATCCACATCCACTCTGTAATTCCTCACATTCTCAATAAAGCCTCTATAAAGTCTTCCATCCTGGTCCATTCCAGAACCCGTTCCTTAGAATGAATCTCTCTAACGCAAATCCATTTAGTATACACACTCACGCATTAAGTTCTTCTTCCTTATTAGCGATACAAAGATACAAACTAGGTCAATAATGTTTCTTTCCCGTTTAGTAATAGCATGGAAATCGAGCGTTTAATGTGTTTCTTCCTGCAAGAATAAAGATCACGTCTGTAATAAATGAATTCCCTTAAACTACATACGGACGTACGTTATGCGGATGCAATCATGATCTTCTTTTGAATATTAATGCTGTCATTACCTTTTATTGTGTTCCAAAAATCGGAACAGAACACGATACTACAACAACAACCATTCCGCGGAATTTTCTCAAGAAAATAAAACTCAACAGCAAATGAGGGTGAGACGAAAGGTAGTAGATGGTGCAACATATAGTATGATACAGCATACTTGGATATGAAATTGTTTGGTCATGTGAAGTGAAAATGAAAGAGGAAAGGAATAACGAAACAGTAGAGCTTTTCCCTTCATCCAGCCAGAAATGCGCTTCACTCCTTTTTAAGGTGACAGTCGAGAGACACTGAAGTGACAAAACGTCACTGGAAGATTCGGTGGACACAACATTGGAGGGGGGAACAGTAGTGACATACTTTTGACTCTGTTCTTCCAAGTCACTTTTTCCCAAAGTCATGCCTTTCTCGCTCTCTTCTCCCAAACATTCTGAAAGAGAACATTAGAAGTGTGAATGGAAACCACATACAATCCTGAAACTTATCTTTCTCGCTCCTCTTCTTCTTCTTTCCCAAAACCAATGTTGAGATGGAAAAACTGCAAGTTTCTTCACTTTTTTTGACAAAGAAGCATCTCAAAAGACGACGACGACGACCCTGTAATCAATGTATTGGTTTGGTCGACGTCGTCCTTCAAGTCCTAAGTGCGGAGAGCACTCAGCAACTTCTCGTTTGGAATTGTTCGTGTATCGATGAAATGGGAAAGAGTCGTCAGCTTGTGCAAATGTACTTGCTTAGTACGACCTTATATTTTGAAGGATTTTATCAATTTGTTCTTTAAGAACTATCGTTTCCCATATTCGTTTCTCTCACTAATACTTGAGCTCATTACTTGAGAAGAAAAAAACGTCAGTTTTCATTTTCTTTTTTGTGTCTATGAGATTTGCAATTTTTCGCAGTCGATTGACGATGCATGCAACCGTGTTCACTTTTTCTCACTGCGGCATTATTATAATGGTTCATCACATTCTTCTATTCGAGGGGCAGGGGATATATTGGTTCGTAATGATGTGTGTGAGTGTGTGGAAAGAGGAGCAAACGATCACTCCCACCCGGTGGCCACTAGAAAAAAAGATACTTTAATACATAGTACTATAGTACAAAACTGTCCATGAGTTGTGGGAACGGAGACGCAAAAAGCTCATTTGGCTCGCCACAGCAATTTCCTGGTGATGTCCACTTTTTGTGGTCATTTCATCTCATCCTTTGACCATAATTTACTCCCGTTCCGGGTTTTTCAACTGCAATATATCCTAGTTTGTCAACTTTTTGATCCCCTGACTTTTTTTGGTGGGTCGAAGGTTTGTAGCCTCACGATTCACCTTTCTTTCACACAAAAACCTTAATCAGAATAAAAGCTTGCAAAAGTTTAGTCAAAGTACTCTGGAGAGAAGGATGAAGAAAAAGTAAAACATTTATCTATTGGCATTTTTGATTCACGTTGCTCTACTCCAAACACTTCATTTTCCCCTACAAATAGCTTTCTTCCCTTTCACTTTCTGTTTGTCTTCGTCCAACTGGAAATTGTCTACATTTCACATCGCATTTCATCTCAACAACCTCCGTTAGAATCTAAATTAATCTTGCCATTTCTTCACATTTCATTCTTTCACGTAACCCCATAACATATAAAAGCATTCTTTTCATTGCTACGTTTAAAAAACCATCTATCTACATAATCTTCATTTCTGATCAAATATTACATATTTATTGCACATCTAATTTTGCAGTAAAGTTAAAAAATTCACTTGATCAAATACGTCTTATTTAGAAAAATAAAAACAAAACTGCGGTTCAGAGTACGAAACCTTTGCGTTTTTCATTTTTCAAAGATCAAATGGAATCATTTTGAAATCAGACAAATAGAAACTTGCTATGTTTTTAGACAGTGTTATTTTTCTTCTATCAAATAATCATTAGTCTGTGAACTAATACTCGGAAAAGTGCTCCACCCATTTCGTAAGTTTGTTTTTCTTAACAAAAATTTGAATTCCATGTACTTCGTTTGAGTTTCCAATTTGTATTCTCCGAATCCTGCCACTGACACAAACTGGTGTATACAATACACAACGTAGGTTGTCAGCAGTCAAGCATTTGCGACTCGTACGAGAGATGATGAAGAAAATGACGAGAAAAAACTACAAGACGTCGTTAAATTGTCAACGGAACAAGGTGAAAGTGCTCTTCGTACTTTTTGCTCGTATACATCTTCATAATGTGAAAATCTGGTCATGAAGTGGTCTTTGCCAACTGGCACGAAATATGTTCTGAGCGTTTATGAAGGAAGTGAATGGCGGCTTGAAATGGATTTTCAGTTCACGAAGAAAAAAATCTGTTATACGTAAGATGAAAAGAAAAGGTAGTAGTTCGTAGAACTAAGAACACGCTGGAGTGTAATGCTTGACTACAGATGATACTAATCTTCTCCCTTTCCTTTTCACATTTTCATTTTTTGAGTCAGGTTAGCTTGGAAAAAGGAATAAAAAACTAGAACGTGCGTGTGTGCATAAGGTCGGCCATGTAATTTATTACTCCAATTGAGCTTTGTTTTCCAGGAACGTCATTTAAACGTAATGAGAAAACTGTTTAGAGTGAATTTGCCAGTACTGTAGTAGTTAACCGGGTGCTCATAACTATTAAATGGATGGAAGGTGGAAGCTGACTGAGTTCCGATCTTTTTAAAATCACGGTTCCGTCTTTAGTGTATGAACTTCCGTCGTTCTTTTGGATAAAAATTCACAACATATGAAATTTTATAGAAATCGCTAACGCTAATGAGAGGTATTGAAAATGAGATAAACGACATTTTACATAAGAAACGACGATGGTTTTCAAACAACGCGTACCAGTTATAATTGGAATATTTTATACTCCTCTTTTTTGATTATACTGGATAAGAGATCTGCAGTCTCTGCAGAGATTACTTGGCTATATAGAGGGCCGTTCAGTTTACTCTGAGTTGACGATTCGTACAACAAGGTGTATATGTAGTGCTATTATTTGCATTAGCTAAATGAGGCTGTTTGGCTCAGTCAGCAAAGCTGCAAAGTACGTTAGATTTGGTGCTTTGTCTGGAACAAAGGACAAGAACGAATATGAAAATGAAAATCGTAGTTTCGTAGTAGTAGAAAAAACGCGTGTGCACCCTCATTAATTTTAGAAGACCCTCCACTGGTTGTTTTTGCCTTATAAAATGGAAAACATGAAAACTAAGCTGGAAAAGAAGCTATTTATAAAATAGGTCTTTTGAGCATAAATAAATAGCAATGAAGGAAACGAGTCAAAAAAGGAAATTTGCAAGTGAACAAGGTAATTCTGTTTGTGAAAAACGCTACTTTTTTGAAGAGAATTGCCGTTTTTGCTTATGGTGCTGTGTGATGGTGGTGGGACTAGAAAGCGAGCGCACAAAGGGAATGATGAGCCAGAGGAACTGAGCAGAAAGAGAAAGGGAAAGGAGAATCAGAAGGAGAAGGAGAAAAGAGGAGAAAAGAGGAGAACCAAGTGGAGAAATGCGAGATCTTCTTGTGGTTGAAAATGTATGTGTGCGTTATTATATTATTCGTCTGCGTTTTGCCATGCAAAGCAACTTTAATAGGAAAGAGAAAAGGATTGTTGAAGAATAAGTGAGAGTGCGAGGCTTTCGTTCTTGTTCCTTCACAATGATTGCAAGTTGGGAAAGTCTCCCAAGCTGAAACATAGAGAAACCGGTAGTTGAGTCTGACGTATTTATGGCTACGAGACTCATAGAGAAAGATAGAGATTACCACTCTCGACCACGTCAACGTATCTTTCTTGTTCGTGAACACTATGATGTGCAAACTTTATAATCCAATCCACACAGTAACGTTCACTGCCCCTCTCTTCTTCCCACAGTGTCCTGCTGACTCGCCCATTTGTAAGGACAAGAGATTCATCCCGACTTTCTTCTTCAAACCATGAAGAACAAGAAAGTCTCCTGCGGATTTTGACTTGCTGTTAGTTTCTTTCACTGGAAAATGTGTGTGGATCTCGAGTCCTCCAACCTTGCAAGTCGCAGTGATCATCGCATGCCCTCCTCCCTCAAACTCTTATAGTACACTTCCTTCCTGTCATTCTCTTTGCATTTCATTATTACTATTAACACTTGAGTTCAGCTCGGCTCAGACCTTGCGACACAGTTCCTTAACTTTTCTCAGAACTATTAACTGCATCACAATTGTATCCTTTATTGTTGTAAAAAGTACAACTTCTTCATTTTATATGTCCATGTTTTGCAAATTTGGCAAGGCATTACTATGGTAGTTACAGAAGATGTATGGTGTACTGCTAGTGAGAACTAAGCATGCGGTGTAGCTTTATGTGATCCTGTTGTTCAAAATCTGGAAATTCATGTTAAATTCCCCACAGATTTAAAGTTGTTTCTTGTTCTACGAATGCACTCACACTCATGAGAATACAGTTTGCAAAAGCAATTCAACAAAGCAGTACTTTTCTACAAGTCGTTGAATTAATTAAATTAGGATCTCACCGAAATGACGTGTCTGTGCGTTTTTCCTTAGGGAGAAACGTTTTTTTAGGATTTATTCACGGTGTCAAACAATATCGAATGAATACAGTTAGGCACAGCAAGCAATAGCTCAGGGCACAGGTTACAGTTTTGCTGAATTTTTGCTTTGATCGTGTGAGTGGTTAGGCTGGCGAGTTTCCCATGCCAGTGGGGATTCAAGATTCAACCCCCTTATCCAAGTCACGAACCTATTGAAATTTGAATACAAAACCACATTGATTCATGTTACACAAGATGCAGGGTTATTGATATAGTATACTTCTCCAGCACATATCCACCTTCACTTTCACTCATATTCATAGTATGAAATTCTTTAAAGAGCGAAAAGGTAGTAACACTAGATGCAATCATGCTATACAAACTTTCTCAGAAAGTTGTCAATAGTATAGAATGTTGCAACTTGCAAAATGTAGTGCAGGGTGAGAGGTTTGTGAATGTAGGTACGTGTTTAAGGATCAGATGAAGGGCGGTTTTGAGGGAATGAGCCATAAGTTGTTGCCAAGCGCCCAATTGTATACTTATACATAAAGCAGACATTGAAGAAGCTGTTTTCTTTTAAACTGAAGCTTAAACTTTGAAGGAGACACGAGAAGCTTGAAGTTGAGCCGTGTGTTTTTCTCCGACCCCGACCTCGTTCCAAACACGTAAAATTGATGTAATTTATATTTCTGATACAGTTTTTATATAATACACGTTACCAAGACGGAGAGCGAAGGATTTAAGTTCTTCCTACCAACTGGCAAAGCACACAAAACAAATAGCTGATGTTGTTGAAGCATGTCCATCTCTCAGTCAGTGTCGGCGGGTTGTCCTACTGAGAGAGAAAACGTTACATTCCTCGTTTCATTTTGCTTGTCCTATGTTTTCCTAGAAAGTTGTTTTTCACCGCCTCTTCAGAATCGCTCCCTTTGCTCTCTATCATGTTAGAAGAACAGTCACTGAAAAGTGGAAAAGCGTGTGAGGATTTCTTTTAAATACAGCAACTTTTCCTATCGTTTCTTTGATCGCAAGCTCTCTCTTGCTCTCACAGATGAAAAGGGGAAAGTTTTGAAAGTTTGTTGGACCTAAAAAAATGGAAAAAAGTGAGCACTCGTAAATTCTACAAGAATGCGAGATTGGGCTCGAGTAAACAGGCACAAGGGAGAAAATTAGGAAAGGCTTATCTCTTGAAAACTACGACTGTAATATGATAATATTCATGTGCGACACTTTTTTAACATTTTATACTGATTCACCGGCAATAAAGTGCTTTATTCTGAGCGCTCAACATGGGCGCTTGCAGCTGTTGCGGTTAATTGCATTGAGCTGCACGACGCACCGACCAAAAAACTCAAGTTGCAGCGTGTGTCCCGACCGTAATTGCTCAGTCATAAAAACCAAACAAATCCTTCTCGTGTACATTTAATGTGTAATTTCAGCCCAGGATTTCCACTTGGTGCTTTTCTCCTTCATTCTACCCAAAACTACTAGGCGGATCTCCTCTTAAATTCTCTTGCCTCGTTTTCACGTTCAAATTGCATATAACTAGGAAGTGTACTGATATTGATACCAGTATATTTAGTAATTCGAAACTACTCGTTGGTTCCAAGTTCCTACTACTGTCCTATTTCCTATAGTACAATCTCCGATGTCCGGTGCATTTTACTGTATGAATGCCTATATAATTTCTACTAACATTAGTATGGATATGCCGTTTCATAGGTTTAGCACCCTTGTAGTTCCTCTTTGTTAATCTTTATGATTGGTTGTTGGCAAAGGTGATACAAAATTGTTCTGAGAATTAAAGTTTTCTAAATTCCCAGAATACTAAAAGTTGAGAAACTTGTCAACTTTTAGACTTTTGGAAAAAGTATACCAAGCATCTACACATGATATTTCGCCGTTGTACCCCACTTTGTTCTCAAAGACCTAAATCGTTGCTGAGGTTACTGGTAGGTTTTGATTTTCAAGGTTCTTAGTTTTTGCGTGTTGACACAGGCTTTGTCTCATAAAAATTCAGACGATATTGAAATAGGTTTTCTGACAGTTCCTGAAATTCCATGGCATGGAAAATGGTGGAAAAAGATGTTCCGTTGGATCGTTGGATGCTGTGGGCGTAATGAAAACTAAGCATAAGCAAGCTGAAAGTATACGTATTACAGTTCATGTATTTGTAAAAGTAATGGGTCTTATCTTATGAGGTTCAGATTCAGAATGTAGCATGCCACTGTTATATTATATAATGTGCACGTCGTCGTCAGCCGACTCTTTCACACACAGAGAAAGAGGATCATGCAGAAATGTCATTGTGGAGTGTGCATGCACACATCAAGTAAAATGAGGAAGAGATTTGTCAGTTTCTTATTTACTCTGATCCTCTACTCAATAAATGTCATGGAGAAAAAGCGAGGAAAGTGAGGGACGAAAGGAGAAAGCAAGTGAAAACGAGCGTCGGCAGGAACAGCAATAGAGCTTCAAGCAAGGAAAAGCACAAGGCTTTTTCACCCACAAAGAAAATGAAGAAGAGAAGGGCAATGACGGTTCTTCCGCCACAGAAAGGCGTGTCCGTGGCTTTTTGCATGGAAATTTTGGAGGATCTCTGTTGCGGAAATGAAGGGAAGAAATGAGCACAGACGGGACTAAGGACATGGTTTGCTTGGCCACTTGACTTCTACAGGAGATGGATTGCAGGCAAAATGACACAAGCAAAGGCAGTAGACCTTTCGCATCCTCGTCGTCGTCGTTCAAGTTGGGAGTCGTTGTCGACTCGTCGACGACTAAGGCGACACTTTACAAATCCCAAGGATAACTGTCGTGGACGTCGAACGTCGAACACCAACCCCATTCATGCATAATTCAACAGCGATGTACACTGTTATATACTTTCCTTCTAAAAATAACGTTAGCCCATATTGATTCTGCAAGCACCTCAAACTGTAATTGTCTCAACAAATAATTTCTGACAACTTCAAGAATTGACGTTTTTAACAATTGTAATATTATTTTACAATATACTATTTAGAAACGATTGTATGTTCAGCGAGGATAATTAGGGCAAGCGTTCATTTTTTTATTCAGTGCGTACAGCAAGTTTCATCTTTGCATTTCCATAAGGACAAGGACTTTTTGGTTCTGATGGATGCATGCCGAAATAGCATGCCAAAAAATAATTTTATGCATAAATGCTGATAATGTCCTTGAGTGTATAAAGAATGGATGCGGCATCATTTATCATGGGATGGCAAAGGCTACGTTCTACTAGTAGGAACCGAGTGGTAATCTTCAAACGTTGATAATAGACAACACACGAATGACACACGACAGACTCACTCCATTAATATCCGGAAGCTGCAGTGACACTTTAGCGTTACAATCCCTTTAAGCTCTTTGTGGATGACATTTGACTTTGTTTCCACTGCTGCTGACAGTACTTATACAATATGAATATAATACTGAAAGTAACGATGATGATGAACCCATTCCTTCATTTTGAACTGGAGAGCTAACAAAGGGAGAATATTACATTCAATTATTGGTTTTTGTCCAAAAGTCGTTTGTTGATTCATTGAGCTGAGTGTCGTCGTGTGGTTAAAAGGGTACAGGGACAGAGAAATTTATGTGTCAACCACCCATAAATTTTCAACTTGCCGTATTATTTAAACAAGGGTGAGCGGCACATATTTTTGTTCTAAAAACTTTTCTCGAAAAGAAACGACCTTAGCTGGTCAAAATGGAGGAAACTTTCCCCATCTACACATGATATGGTAGTAGTATAGATCTATATATGGGTATGAAACCGCAACCAGTGCTAGTCCTAGTCTGCATACAAAGTGCAATCCTTAAGAAACTACAATTCCTTACTATGAGAAAGTTCGCCATCACTGGGACACCACCAACATGCCATGGCAAAAATCCCATTTCCCCTGAGAATCCTACAGTATAAAACCCAAATTGTCGTGGCCCAACGAATCAAAACTACCCCGTGGTATTTTTCATGTCAGTCTTTCTGTATTTGTAAGCGTGATTCAATCCAGAATGTCCACATGGTTTATTACTAACAACTATCAAGAATGCTTTTTTTGTCCCAATCTGAAAATATGAGAGAAAAAGCTTCTTCTCTCGTCTACAATCTACATTTAACAAAACTTTATTTTTTGCTTCTCTTTCGCTGTCCTCTCAAAAAGTGCGTACTTGATGTTTTCACTGACTAGACTCTGCATGCCTGCGTCTTTCATCTTCATTTTTTGTGTCATTCATCTTACTTTTGTTGAAAATCTACTTTATATGGTTTTTTAACCACAAACTCATAAATTATAAAAATTCTGACATTTTTTAAATAAAATTTTGGCGTATGTACTACGGGATCTTTTAGTCCATACACACTTTACCTTTGTGTTCTGTACATGTGTGTAACTACAGTAGTATGGAACACGAGAGACTCTCGGGAGTTGGGTTTTTTTAGCGTAGGCGTCAGTGCTAATAAAGTGAGCTTTTAATACTGTCAGCCATATTATGTGGATTAAATTGTGCTATTTTTGAGTATATAACATTGCGTTTTAAAGTGGAACATGCTAATTGCTTCTTTTGGTCAGCTCACACAGAAAAGGACATGAAACAAAGGGAAACACTAAGATAAATTTAATATAAACTCCATAGATGTGGACGTGTAATAATGAAGGTGCTCTGTATCGTAAATTACGACGTCTTTCTTGTCACATCCAAAATTTATTTATGAAACCTCAAAAAGCTCTTTGAGCAAACGAGCACATTGTTTTGTGTATTACTTTACACGTAAATCATTGGAAAGACTTCTCATCTTCGTGCCTTTTGGGCTTTCCTCAGTCAGTTTCGTGTCGTTTCAGCGTCGTTTTTTGTCCATAATTTCGCACATAATACAATGCAAACTTTCTCGTCCTCAATTAAATGATCACTGGTTGTTACGGAGTTGATACTTACTTGTAAAGAACGCTGATTGCACAAGTTGACATTATTATGTGGCATATTATGGTTTTCGCATTATTATGTAGTAAATCAGTATGTTTTCTGCTCTCGAGCGAAGAGACGATGAACTCTTCAACTATGAAGACAGATAGAAAGTGAAAGTTGCCCAAAGAAACTTATGGTAAGATTTATCAAAATGGTATCTTCACTTGAAGAGGTTAATGGAGCTTTTCCAGTCATTTCCACTTGATGCCATGATAAATTGCTAATCTTTTACAGAATATAACATAACATATAACGATATATAACATAGTTTATATAAGGAGTACAAAGTTGGCTATTGTAGACCTTATGAATGTTGTTCGAGTGCTGAGCACAAACAGGTTGAATGTATTATATATTGTACAATTCCTATTTTGAAGTTTTTGGTTATTAGTTACAGTTACAACGTTAAGTGCACCTTATACACAGTAAGGTAAGGTTGCAGGGATGAAATAGTAAATTTCACGACTTGACTCATTTGCACTCTTGGGACGTTTGAGTATGGTATTGTATCGGATTTTGAACCTCCGTCGCTGTTTCGCGGTCCTCGGTTTCGTTCTTCTCGTTATGTGCTACTGTTACTCGGGATGTTGGTAAATCTGAACTGAGCAAGGTTTCCCATATAGATAAGGAAGTCGGAGCAGTGAGATATAATCCTTAAATTAACGACTGTTCTGTAGTTATATTACGGCTAACAAGAACTGTTTTAGGGTTTGAAGCGATATGTAAATGTCTGTGTGACGGTGCTTGCAAATTACAACATTGTTCCAAGTATGCATCTGTGGCTCAGATCCAAAAGGTTGTCACCAAGGCGAAATGGGCGTGTTTCTCTTGTCCGCAGTGGAATTCGTAATTTTGCGACAGCAGCTCGTTAAGTCCTGATTAGCAGGAACACAATCCATAATTCATTTACTTTGGACATTGGTACTATAGACATCAAGGAGATTTGCCACTACATGAATCAGCACAAGTTCACACAATCATCACATCAGTTGGTTGTCGTCATTCCTTCTGTACTTTCCACTATTGTTTACATTCTTCATATTGTACACCATTATTAATTAATTGTTACCAATTACTCAAACAGAATTTTATCATTGCATGTTTCTTAGTAAGATGTAAACATATTCATACAAAAGGCAACTTTCAACCAAGACACAAAAACCGTATAATGTATTTGCTTCAAAATATCACAATTTAATAGTACATGGTTTGATTAATGCTATGAAGAGTTCGGGGGAAGAAAATTTAATTTGGAAAGTAATTAACAATTCCATTGACGCCGTTTGAATGTACAATTGCGTGACTTTTGGATCTCATGGGATAATTTGGCATAAATTTGTTTAAAAAGGAATCTCCGTAAAAAGTTTTTTCACTTCCTTCAGTCCCATCCCGTCTTTCCTTAAAGCTTACAACTTCTGAAGGACAGGAAGTTTTTCATCTTTTTTGCTCTTTCCCTTGAAATTCCTTTTATATCTGGAATGAGTGAAGAACTCTCCTTGACTCTTATCAACCAGCCGAGTTTCATTACAGTTGAATAGATCTTTATTATTTCAAAAAATTATACGCGGCGTCACGCAATCTGATGGTGCATTCAATCAGAGATTCAGGTGGGGAACGTTAGAATTCCCTAGCATAAAGAGGGAAGTACTACAAGTTCCTTTTGGATTTCTTCTGATATCTGAAATATTTCAGCTTCCTTTTTTGAAATGCAGATTTGAACCGGCTGTCAAATAAGATACGGCTTTTGTCTTTTCTGTTCTATACTTTTTGACCTGAAAATCTTTCTGATCACTTGATCACGCTTTTGGGGAAACCTCTGAGCGTGATCATGCATATTTCTTGATTCCCAATTTCTCAGTTGGCTCGGTGAAAAAATATTGTTTCCGGGATTTCGTCGTGAAAAAAAAAGAGTAACACAAAAGTGAAAAGTCTTAAAAAATGTTCCCATATATCATTTAGATTTCGTATAGTAAAGGAAAAGCGAGCGTTCACAGTGAAAGAAATCAAGTGAGACTTGAGAGGTATTCAGAAGGAAAACGATGTACAATTTACAGATGCATTGAAGCTTGAAGAATAGTTTAGAATCTAGTACTGGGAGAAAGTGTATAGCACAGTGTGCACAGCAGTAAGTATACATGCCGTAAGTAAGCAAAATGCCTATCTGGTGTATTTTTGCATCGTAGTGGTAGTCGGTATAAGGAAGTATACTTATATGTAGTAGAGAGTAGGAATGACCTGGATGCATCATCGTGTTGTTCCTACCATGTCAGTCTTTGTTGTACTTGGAAAGAAAAGACGAAAACCAGGGAACCTGGATATCGTGGTTTGCTTGAAAGTCGTTCTTTTGCAGGTCGAACTCAACTGTACAGGTTTACTTATTTTGGAGTGATCAGTTCAAGTGAGAGTCAGCGTTGTACTTGGGAAAAGGACTTTCTTGCTTTGTGAGTAGTGAGTATATAGTAACTACTACTTTGCAGTATGTATACTTACTAACCACCATTGACTCCTCTGGGTGACTTGTGGGTGACAACTTAAATTTGAATGAAAGGGAAAAAAGAGCTGGGGAAGCTGTGCTGTAATATATTGAGGGCAACGGCGGCATATCAATTGACTGCTGAACTCTTTGCATTGCATTTGGTCACAAAACCCAAGAGGAGCTAGTCTAGTCTTCTGTAATGTGTCATTGTACGTACATGGCGACGAGACGCTGCGGTGGAGGTGGAGGTGGTCATGTCACTTTGTAGCATGCATTCAGATTATTGGAATGCACGGCGTGACTCCTAAAAACACTTTGTAACCAAAGGTGTCTACTGTCTACGTAATACTGCCATATAAGCAGCAGAAGCACACAAACCCAATACACTGTCATGCTAATGCTCATGTGCCTTTTGTCGTCTTTTGCTTCCAGGTGGAGGAGATAGAAGGGAAAGGATCGCCAAATGACAACTCGGAGTCTCCGAATGAGAGCGGCGGTGCTGGAATGGCATCCGGTGGCCATGACGAGTCATCCAGACACACCAGTGTGTCAAGTCATAGCCACTCTGATGTCCAGCCAGATCGACACCGGGACAGTGACTCGACCACTGCCAGTAAGACTCATGCCTCTTCCTGCTCTCCGTCTGACAGCCCTGCACATCGGTAAATGATCCTAACTATTCATACATTTTCCTTATTCAATGCGCATATAAAGTCGACACAATATTACTATTTAATATACTATGTGACTACTATGGTACTACACATTTTAATTAGTACAACTACAAGTGACCCAATTCATTAAGCCTCATAGAAAAAAAGTCATTTGAGTCAATAAAACCTATGATTAAGCTGTTCTTTACGCCTTTTCTCCCAGCGAGAACAATTTTCAACTCTTATAATGCTTTATCTAATTTCACGTAATGACCGTCGTTACGCAGCAGTTTACATTTACCTCATGTTGTTTCTTCGGTCGTATCTCCGACCTTCCTTTCTTCCCTACTGTCTTCAACATAATTCCTCTTTTTATGGTATATTTATTTACTTCACAATGCCAATTCCCAACTATAAGAGACGATAACTACAGTCATAACAAATATTTTTATCCATTGTATGTTGTATCATATTTCAGGCACCAATAATTTTAAGATCCATCATTTATATGTACTATACAGATAATAATTCGAAGAACGCCATTTTTTATGTGATGTGTCGTAACTTGTTTGCGAAATTTCAACGGAGACACAATATCAATTGGGTATATTTTTAGTTAGCCATGCAGCGTTTATAGAACCTGATCTGCAGACACAAATTGATGAAAGCATAACAGTATTTATAAATAACGTTGTGTACCATATTTTATAAGAGGATTAGTAGAGTAGAACCTAACACATAACGGCATAATACACACGCCCTTGTTATCTGATACGACTACTATAATATTCAATTTTAGCAGCGTCCCAGCCTCACACTTTTGATAAGAAAGAGCCAATTATCGTCAATTTGCTGGTCTTTGTGTAGTAGTCAATTTTCTATAAAAACCCTTACAAAATTACAGGGCCAGTTTCTTGATCGCATTTATGTCATTTCATAATAATACAAAATGGAAACGTACCAATGGAGAATCCTTTTTCCGGTATGACGTCGCGTTCGTTGTTAATGTAGAATTTTGTTTGCCATGCTAAGTTTTTGATGTACTACCTATAGTACATAATTCTACGTATGAAGCTGACGTCGTACAGTCTTGTGACGTGAAATTTGCTTTTTTGCTGTATTGAATTCATTTATAGATAGAAGAAAGATCATTTTTTTGTGACAGTAGTTTGTATGTAGCTATGTATATACGTACGTATATATCACAACAGTTCAGTAGTACATAATTACTAACAAACTGACATTCACACCTGACAAAAATGTTCTTCCAGCTCGCTTGACAATTTATAAAACATCTATTTATGAAGGTGCCCAGATAGATTGCTTCCAGTATAAGACAATTCTCATACAGTAGAATTATTCAGTGATTACATGATACTATAGCAAAAGGCTAGTCACAGTTAGTGCAGTTAAATATTATAGTTAGCATGATACATTCGTAACTTTGCATGGTAGAAGCAATAATTTCCTGAATGTGTGTCACATAAATACTGTAACTCATATTCGACTATACTCTTTATGTGAGATACATAAAAATAGTAATCCAGTAGTATGATGCTAATTTGATTACGTTGGTTATAACTACGACATTCATGACGCATTTTGACAGTGTAATATGTCCATTGGGAGGTGACGACGTAGACAGTCATTTTTTAGGCATCCCTTTACAAAAAATGTAGTTTTGGCAGGCACTTTCATGGATCATTCACTTTATTATTGGCTGATGTGTTGACGATAGTTTGTGGACGCGTGGCGTTCATGGTTCGTGTCATACTATGCCAGCAGCAGTGGGCAATAGCAGGGCAGAATTCAAGCACATTACATTACAGCTAATCTGTGAAAGACAATGCTGCAGAACGAGTCCAGAAGTCAGCGTGAACACTACTGTTTTTTCAGTTAATATTAGTTGATAATGTGATATTGTTTTGAGTGTACGTATTGTCCAGTATGGTTGACTGATTAATTGTTGTTACTGAAGCCGAGTAGTGAATTTTTGTACAAGGATTTGATTTATAATATTTCGTGTGCCTGACGTACACTTTATTATTAGAGTGAAAGCAATTATACACGCGTACAATGATTTTTGACAAATTGTGAACTCATTTTGTGAGACGATTTGCTGTTATTGTTGTCAGTTGTGAAAGACATGAACGTTGTTTGTGCCATGAAGAATTTTTGTCTATTTGGTGAAAGACTATGGAACAACATCGGAGAGTGAAAGTGAAAGTAGAAATAACATAATATATAGAAATACGTTGTATGCATGTGTTGTGTGTATGTTAGCCATTATGGAGAACAAGAATTTGAGAATCTTTTAGTTAGAGGTATAAGACAAACCATGAGATGAAGAAGAATTCAATGGGAGAGCCAAAATAGGAAAAAAGACTGTCATGTCTCGCAAACGCTCTGACTCGTGCGTCAGTTGGTGCTCAACGAGAGGAAGGGAAAAGGTGGCAAGGGACAGGTTGAATTTTTCACTTGGCTGGAGCGTCGAGAAGGCGACTTGACGTGAGGTGCATTCTTATGACCCATTATTCATTACCGTGTAGTAATGAAGTGATAACGACAAAAAAGAGTTTTCCCGAGTTTTTTCTCGGGTAGAAAAAGGACAACGCATCCTTTTCATTCCTGCTCTCTTTCTCTCTCTTTCTTCTCGAAAAAGAGTAAGAGAAATAATTAATAAGCTCGCCGCGCACTTTTCCTCTCATCCTAGCCTCACGTCGAGCACTTTTTGAATGGTAAGCTTAACTCACCTCTTCTCGAGTCGAGTCAACATTACACTCTTTGTCTTTGTTAAGTGAAAACAATGCCGAACTCCATCCTTTCTATAGCATCATAGCTTAACATGATGAGAAAACCTTTTTCCCCTGTTTACTTTTATTCTGCCATTTTCCTCACCAAATGAGCCCCAAATTAAGTGGTTGTGGGTACTCATCGTCGTCGTCCTTGTCAAAATCGCTAGAAAAAACTACTTATATCTCAGTTCCCCAGTTCCCACATCATCATCTGCGGTCTACTCTGCCAAAGTGACGTTGAAAATGAGGGCTATTGTTACTGCATAAATTATTGTTTTGAGACAACAACAATGACATTAGGACCCCATAGCCATTCTCTGCCACTGAGACACACAATTACTGCAGTGCTAGCAACATCTGCCCCATTTTACATTCTAATATGAGATTTCCTCTTTTGTCCACAAATGGGATGGAAAAGCTTCCAATTTACATATAGTAAAGGTTGAAATGTTGAAAAGCACACTGCAGGAACCAGGAACACAACATACCATTTTATAGTAGTACAAACTATTGCAATAGGAAATGACTACGAAGAACGAACAATTCATTCGTGTCAACATTTATCTTGCCCCATTCCTTGTGTTGGGTACACCAATGCACTGAATGGGATGCAGGCTTGCAGACTACAGTCGCAGTTTTCTTGTCGGATAAATGCGTTAGCAATATAAAAGCTAGTGAAAATCTAGACACATGTTTCAAGTGTACACGCTCAACAGACATGAAAGCTTTTGAAATCGGAATTGCATATGAAAAAAAGCATTTTAATAGTCCACTACTGCACCCATTAGTACATACGCAACGTCAGCCAAAACAGACAACAAGATTAAATACTAAATCAGTTGTTTTGTGAAAAAGGATTCGTACTCAAAAGGCCCAAGTCGAATTGAGAATATAGGAAACAGAAACAGATGTTACACAAGATTTTTTGGGTTGTACTTGAGCTATATATTTAAGCATTACATGTTGAAAGTTTTACTAAAATTTAGCTGCTTTGGTGTCAGAATATAGTACATACTTTTGGTAAGTGTAGAATCAGGACGAGACAGCGTAGCAACTGTTAGTATATTTTAAAGCTTTTTGCACAGTTTTAATTTTTAAAGGTGATTAGTACACTATATAGTAATACTACATAGAAAGGTCTCTACTGGACAGTTCTAGTAGAAAAGGTGTTGAGAAAAAGACAAGAAATCTGGTCGATTGGTTTGGTTGGTTGTCTCGTTTTCAGACTTGAGAGCAGAGCTCGGTCAAAAAGTGTGGGTGAGCAACATTGGACAAATCTACGGGCTGTTATGGCTTGGTATGCTCGTCTTAGGAGAATCAAGAGGTCGGTAACTAAAAAATCTCAAACAGCTCCCTGAAAAACTCTCTAGACCGAATGTGGTTCCCATTGTGGTTTCTCCTCACCCGTGTCATGTCTTCGTGTGTCCGCGTCATTATTCGACTTTCCACTTTTTTCGTCAGTCTTCCCAATTGCCCAAGCAGTAATTTTTGATGTGCTTTCTGCACATGATGTAACCAAAAATCACCATTCACCAACAAAAGATACTTGCACGACCCTCTGTATTTTTTGAAAGCAATATTATCATCTGTGCTCTTGTGTGTCCTCAAGGGTCGCGTTTTACACAGTCAGTGTCAGCCAGTCTTTCTAATATTATTAAGTGTTAGTATACACCTTTTCTCGTCCGCAGTTACCGTTTTCACCAGAGAATGTCGTTTAGGCCCCTTTTATGTATTAGACCAAACCAACATGGCTTTTCTCCACTTTGTCTCACAAAACCCCTGTGTCTTACAAAAGTTAGTATCAATGTGCAAAAACTATTGTTTCCCTTTTCCTCCAGCTATAAATGCAATTGCCACCATTGTTAACGATTCAATATGCAAATACACGCGAAAATTAAGATTATATTTATGTTGTACATTATACAGCGTAAGTACTCTCGTGTGCTAAAAATATGATAAGAAATATATACGATTAGTAATATATAGTAGTCAAAGAAAATAATCAATTTAAGCTGGTAATGTAAAAGTCATTAGTTATGTGGCGACAAGGAAACGACACTTGAATCTCCTCAATAATTAACAGGGTCGAGTTAATTAGCTTGATGACCCATTGCATGCTCGGGAGGGAATTTTTGGTTCTACGGGCTTCTACTCATGTAAAACCATTCGTAGAGTATTACAGTAGTTGTACACTATTAGGAAATGCTAGAGAAGTTTATTAATGTAGAAAATGGGCTTAGGGGATGAAGCGCGTTGAGGAAACTTTTTAATGTTAAGTTTAGACTTTGTCTATAATACGGTGACTTTATCTCATAAAAAGTATGATTATAGAAGATGAGAGAGAACAGAAAGGAAAACACGTTTATATAAAAGAGAATTTTGTGGGTTTTCAAAGGATGAAGGGAGGGACACAACGTAGCTAAAAACCGACATTTTGCTTGTTTTCACTCTCATTCAGATTAACTGAAAGCGGAAAGCTTTCCTAGGGTTGTCTCCATGGTTCTAGAACTTTAATGAGGAAACAAGGCACAAGGTGAAAGTGAAGTTGTATGTTTAAAATGTAAATCAGTTATGACCAAAGTTTGAGGAGAACAGAGCAACTTTTACTTTTTGGGCTGTATAAAGTGAGGACTTTGGTGACTTGGAACAACTCCCGGATGGTCATAAATTTGAGGGATATTGAGTAAATGTCGCTCTCCACGATGCTACTGAATGATAATCGAACAGCCCTTAAGACTCATTCTGAACCTATATGCAAATATGCCTGAAATTTGAACAAGATGACATTGCTTTGACAGTTTACGCTTTACCCTGACTTTGATATATACTCTAGTATGATTTTAGCTTGCAAAAATAACCCATGCTCTAATAAGCTGTATAAAGTAAGGAGTTCCCGTCATCGTCATGGTCGTACATGTCCACATGATTAGTTACTATAGGTTAGTACTCCACCATCATGTAACCATATTATTCAATTCTTTTCCTTTCAGCAACCTATATAATTCAAAACTGATTCATTTTAGATATTTTTAATATTACATATAATGATATCAAATTTGATACTACGTTGTTCTACCTGTTTACCTACGAAAAATCATCCTTGTGGAACTGACTGCGAACTGAAAAACGCTTATATAAAAAATGTCTGAAGTTTTATCGCTGAACCGGCACGCAGTCATTCTTGGTTGCAAAACTTTCGTTTGTCATATCATAATTAAATAAATATAAGTATAGACGTTTCCATTTGTGTTCTTTTCTAGTAGAAAAAACTACCCCCTTAAATTGCTTTACTTCCATTGCACCACAATGTTTGCTGAGGTTGCTTCAAGGAAAGAATGAAAGATAGAGAGAAAAGAGAACTCAACATTTCTTCCGGTTGTTTGCACATCATTTGACCCTTTGCCAATAAACGAGGAAAATTGCAGAATTCCTTATTTTCAAAGGTAGTCTTGAAATTCATCGATCAAGTATTTCATTATATAAGACTTTTTCAACTTGTCTTTAACTTACAAAATTGATATGTGGTACCAAGAATCGTAACGACGTGATGACAAACTATAACGTCAGAGTGTAACTAACGGTAGTTTCGTTATATAGTTATACATATCACAGTTTAAGTATTCATGAATGACCGAGCATTTTATCATTTTATGTAACACCCACATTTTTCCGTAGTCTCTCCATATAAACTGTAATTCAAAAATTAATGTATCGGAACAAGTAAATTATTGGTAGTAAATTCTTTAGTTTTGCAAGTTTTAGATACTTTTTTAGTGTTCATATTTTCCCACAAGTGTTAAAACATGTTTTATAAAGCTTGTAAATATTTTTTAGTGAACAAGATACTAAAATTGTGGAATCATGTATACGTAATGTCTCATCTGATTGCTAATGATTAATTACTAGCTATAAATAACATAATTAATTCCACTAATAAATAAAATTCTTGCATGAATGCTTGTAAGCTACAGAGTATAGTACAAACGTTAGTTAGCTCCGTGTACGGTTAACATGGGAAAAGTTTTGAAACTGAAAATACGAGTAGAATTATCATATTTCCCTGTGTGTGTCGTGTGCTCAATGCTGTACATTCGCAATGGTAGTAAAACATTCATTCATTCATGTTCTCTTGCTGTTTGTCAAGTAACATCTTTCTTCTAGGTTTATTATAGTATAGTAGTATCTTAAGCCCATATTCTATTTTATTATTTACCAGAACTATAGTCCTATTATATAGAATGTTTTCCCATTTGTAGAGACTATATAGAGACACTTGCTTTTTTTGGCTGTGTCATCATTTTGATTGGGGTAATATCCTTCCATGCGATTGTATATGTCAGCATTAGTCTTGTGTGTCAATCTCAAACGGATGGCAAACCAATTTTTCTTGTCTGTGAGTCTCTCATTCAATGTAAAGTGAATGAAAAACGCCTGTTTTTTCATGGGTGACCCAGCCGCGCAGTCCGATCATTTCCTTTTGTAGTTGTACACACTCGTTTTCTCATCCTGTATTGATTTAATGGACTAAATGTTGTTTTGGGCCATCGACTTCGAAAAAGGATGGTTGTTTTCTTGTGACCGTGCGATGATGTGTTCCTTTTCCATAATCAGTCGTGTTCGTTTAGTGTTGAGTGTTATTTCTTGCCTTTTGTTCCAAAAACGCCAATTCAACAATGTATAATTGCCAAGTAGTTGCGGTAGTAGCGACCACGACCAGGTCAACCTTCAACGCACACTGCCCATTTTATACGTAACGTCAATGTGACTTAACATTTAGTATGTTTCACTGCCGTGTCAGTTTTGAGTCTGAAACTCGTTCCTCGTGTTTCCAGTGTGCGCCCACTGATGTCAATGTGATTACCCCCTTGTGTTTACACCACCGCATTATTGTGTCCCTTGATCTTGATTACTAGCATGAATTCAATAATTCATACCTCATGTAATTATTACATTCTCGGAATTGTAAAATGAAGTTTACTAATCAATTTTTTACGAATCGTACTCAGGTCCAAGAGCAACCAGCGTTGGATGAAGCTGAGAACTACAGTTCAATTATCGGGGGCTATCTCGTCGACGATCCAGAAGAAACCCACCTTAAAACGAGAAGACTCTTTCCTCAAGAGATTCTCTACACGCCAGATTCCTGAAGCTCAGGTAAAGTCCGGGTTCGCCCTTTATCTCAATTTCCAATGTCACTGTCGAATCCTTTTTGGAACGAGCGATTTTCAGTTCTTTTTTCTTATCTTGTTACATATATTCAGTGACTTGACAGGATTGACTCACTTTGCTATTACAAAACCTACTTTTATTGTACGGACAAAAGGTTTGCTGTTTTTGCAAATTTCATGAACAAGCAATAAAAAAGTGCTGAGATTCAGTTTCATTTTATGGTAGTTTGTACTATTCTATAGTACAAGTACAGGATATCTCAGTACATTCCTACGTACAAAGCCGAACCGAAATGGCATGTCTTCTTTGAAGTGATTCAAAGAAAGTTTGAGGTTACTGTTACAGGTCACTGTTCTTTATCCTTCTCTTTGAAAATTTACCGCTTGAGGTGAAGTCAATGTGAACAAGTGCAATTTGTCCTTCGGAATGCTTGCTGAGATCAAGACTTGAGCGTTTCCAAGTCTCATTAGTAAATGGTCGCCGTTGAGTACTTTTCAGTAGCAAGTTGAACAATGCTGAATCGTTCAAATGGATGATTCGTATTCTGATGACCTTTTAGAAAAAAAAGGTCATGTTAGCCAAAGTTTCTTTTTGTACGGCGTGAAAATTTTGAAAAGACGCAGTATATTACTACGTTACAGTAGAGATATTTCGGACGTTATTCAGTATATAGGTGTAAGGTGAAATGGACACAGAGTCGTAATAAGTTTTAGAATTTTTTGACAACGAGGGAATGACCATTTTCTTTTGGAATCTTCTTCAAGTGCGCGAGACAACCACAGTTGCTATATGTCTCTTTATACTCTTAAACTCGTTCACTCCATACAATCTCTTTCTTTCTGTTCGGAGTCGGAAAGTATCCTCTTGTTCTTTGGCTACGAGATTGAAACAGACAAAGAAAGTTTCTGGCGACAGACTCGAATCGGGCTTCCTTTTCCTGCCAGCAGGACACGGGGAAAAAGCTACTCTCGTTGCCAAGCAAATGGGGTGACCATTCGTATGACACATCTATCGCACTCCGGTACTCTCTAGTCTCTACCTTTTGGCTTTTTCCATATCACACAGAGACAAAGTAGTTTTTAGATGAAGAAGAAAAAGAAGGTGCCCATTCCTACTTTCAGATTAGGTCAATGATGCAGACGAGCAAAGTGTAAGTGGTAGTGACTTTTCAGTTCTAGCATGACTGGTTCCCTGGTTCTGGTGCAAAGTGATGGTCTTTTCTCTGTTCTTGGTTCATGGGACAAGGTGCATCACCCAAAAAAAGACAAAAGCTGAAAGATAAAAATGAACGGCTTCATTTGCTCACTTTTCCTGTTGTCTCAATGAGCCGAGTCCATCTGTCCTGTGAGACAAAGTTCCGCCACCAGAAGCACCGCCACCACCAGCTGAATAGAATAATATGTTCACTCAATTGAGAAGAGTTACCACGTCCTTTACCTCCAGTTGTGAAAATTACCGTTCCTTTCCATTTTCTTTCTTCACCATTCCCTTTCTGTCTGAGCGTCGTTTACTATTTCCAGGGTCATTTATTTTTATGATGACCTACAGGTCCATACGTCACTTAGGTATGAAAGGGTAAAAGAGTATTAAAAGTGACTGTTTCCATTGTTTTTCGCAAGCTTCTGCCACTCATCCCTGGGAATGTTTCTATGCCTCAGGACAGGAGGTGACTATATTCTTATGTATAGTCACATCACTTCTTTAGCCGAGTTCATAATTCATATTTTTTGACATTGACGATGACAAGTGATTCTTTAACAACAGTCACTGCCGGGAGAAAAGAACAATAAATTTTGTGTTTTCTACAGTTCTTTCGTTATTTATAAACATTTCTAGTTTGACGAAACGTTTGTTCACATTTTATTTTTTCAGCGAACACAACCAGATAAATTAAAGTAATGGCAATCTTTTCTGCACAGTCATTCAGAATGCCCCCGTTTCTATTTAATAATTGTTTCGAAAGGACTATATTCAACAAAAACAGGCATGCCAACCATCTTTAGCTTCCGAATGATGACAGCCCATTTAATTTAATTGGTTTTGTCAGAATGTCAGAAACCATCTTCTCATTGTCTTGTCTTGTATAGAACGATGCATTTTTTCATATGTACTATTCAGCCAACATTTGCAAGATGTTGGCAAGAATCCCTTTGTTTATAGTATAAGGTGGTAGTAGTATAGTAAATTTCCCTACAGTATAAAATCATCGTCTTTTTATTGTGCTCTTTATAGGATTAGAAAGTGTCACCTTCGTTCAGCTCCGTTTGCGTGATTTCAAATATGTGGAACGAAAGCTTTCTTTCGTGATTTAAGAACGGAACCCTTGATTTTTAATGTAAAAAATGGAACTTGCTGTCTTCTACTTATAATTCTGAACTTTGTCCAAACTCTGTGCGCATTTTTCGCACTATACAAAATTGAGACTATGCTGTACTGCAGGCTACAATACAACTGAGTCATTGGGGGGGAATGTGTTTTTTCCAGAAAGGTTACTGCCGAAATGAAATTATTATGTCATTAAATGTGTGTGCGTCGTTGCTGAAACTGTATGACTGTTGTTTTGAATAGACGATTAGGTTCTGCATGTGCAATGAGCGAAACTAATGTTCACCCACCCCTGGAAAAGGAAATGTGGTCTTCTTAGAGTTCTTGTCCTTAGGAAAGAAAGGGAAATCGAGGGCGGGTTTGACCCAGAAAAAAAAGATGCGTTTGAATGATTTTCTTGATTTGGAATGCTGATGATGAGCCATATGGAATGGGATCGGGACGCTGTGAGATTTTAGTGCTCAAAAACGAATTTGAAAGCACTTTGATTTTCACTGCGTACAAGTACAACGTTGGACGTACAAGACGGGACGCAGAGTGGCTTTTTGAAAGGCACACACACATACGGCGTGGCATCTTGTATTGAACAATTGTGCTTGAATGTTAGCATTCACCTCAAGTTTTTACGACTTATCCCAGCCAGCTCAGCTCACATCACATGTACAATATAATGTGAACGTTCTATATCTTACCATTACCATACAAAGGAAGATCGAATTTAACTCTTGACTTTCTGGAAATTTGCATACGAGAGTATAGCAAATTGGTTCTTTTTGTAGAATCAAAAATCAGGTTCTCCATCCTTTTTCCCTCTGAACCTTTGAAGCACTAAAGTAACGTTCACGTTCCAATTGAACTAATAAACTTTATAGTAAGTTTAATGAATAGTATGCAGAGGGAGCAGTTACCAAGTGTCAGTACGGACAATTATTATACGATATTAAATATGTATACATAAGAGCTTGTTCAAGATTTTCTAGGCTACTTAAGCTAACAATACAACATTGCATTACATTTACAACATTACAATTGTGTAACATTACTATTCGACGTACTGCGTAGTTTCAATTCATACGTAATTGGAAAAGACGACGAAAATGTTCCAGAGGACGCTGAAATGGTAGGCATTCGATTCCGTAACAGTTGTTATAATTATAGGTTACGAAAGTTACCATTACGATACAATTATAGGTATAGTGATATTTTTGAAAATGTCTTTGTGCTGAGGAGTACAAATGGAACTTAAAGGGAAGAAAGGATGAAAGTTATAATGGCTTATGGGACGCAAATAATTTGCATTCCTTTTAGTATGTGCTGGTAACAATTTGGTATTCATCTCTCACTCGCCCACTCATTCAGAGTAAAATCATGGGATTTGGACTTGTGTAGGTCGTCATGTGACGGCGACGAATTCAAGTCCTGATCTGCCTGATCATTTGATTTATTTTTGTATTATTGTGGTGGTGATTGAGAGCACTAAGGTTTATAGAACGATATTATATGACGTTGACGATTTGATACCATCTTCATTGTTAACATTTTGGAAATGGGAGATCATTTCGTATGGAGAATAAGTTTTTAGAGCACTTTAGCTTCTTTTTGTGACGAGACTCAATTATGTTTAGGTAAGAAGTCATTCAATTATGTAGAACCATTTTGCAATCCCATTTACCTTTATGTTACACTCTTTTGAATGATATTAAGCCGTTGCGTTGCTCCAAGACGACGGAAGGAGAATGAGTAAGAATTGACATTCTTTGGGTGTGCAATGTGCATGTCTGTGCCAGAGAAACTCTTCCAATGTTGTGCTCAAATGGGGAACTCGGTCTTCTCTCTGGAGTGAAATCTTCGTCTCAGGCATGAACAGACCCAAAGGCAAGTTGCAAAAGAAAGGCTCATACCTACACGACAAAGTTTTCATCAAAGACAGACCTTTTTCCTTTGCGTCTGCAGCTAGGAAGTAAAAAGAATCAAGAGTGCCAGAAGATGATGGACCAAAAAAAGCTTATACGCCACACAAAACAACTTTTGCTCCTTCAGTTTTCCCTTGTGACTTCCTCTCAAGTCCCAAGATGCTCACACTGATTGTTTATCTCTGTTTCTTAACGTGAACTGTCATGAACTCAAGAAACACCGACTCTTTTTCTCTTCCCTCGAGCAACGTCGAACTTCAACCATGCAAACTTTTCCTTACTTTTTTAATCCACAAATCTCATTTCAGACATCAGACTCCGAGATCTATGCAACACAATTGACGATCAACTTCATTTTAGTAGTCGTTTCAAACATCATGTCATTTGTTATGATTGTCTCCTTCATGATCCCTGATTATATATACCAGCAAATAATTTATCGTACAAATTCAAAATGTAATCATATGAAGGGGATCATTTCAATAAATAATTGCAAGAATGGTAGTACATGTTTTGCAATAACATTGCAGTTTTTCGTATAGGACCTTCTACGACCATGACATATAAACCCCACACACAAAATTAAAGTCAAGACAAGGCACAATAAACTGCCGTATGTTTGTAATACTATATACGTGAGATAAAACCACACTTGGGGTTTTAAAAAACTCCTAGACACAAGTTTAAGCTTTTGAAACGGAGATGACGTATGTTTGAAATAAAGAAAGTGCAATGGGGGAATGGAGTAATGACGCGAATGAGTACCAATATAATACGAAAAGCAAGAGGAAGACAAAACATCTTGAAGGAAAATGAAAAAGTAGAAACTCTTCTTCTCCCACATAAAAATCTCTTCTGCCCTCTTCTCATGTTGTCATCCTTGGTGATCAATTTTTCTCTGCATTCTTTGCACAAGGGATGAAAGTGGAACTCTGGGTTAGTTTGTCTTAAAAGAAAGTGAAAAGAGACGACTATAGATAACTTAAAAACAGAATGACGTCGTTAAGTGAGATCTGGCGCGTAGGAAGACAAAAAGCACTTGGGCGTCCATTAAATTCACCTTGAAGTCATTCGATTTTTGTCAATTTTCTTTAACACAGATGATATAACAAAGAATTTAATCTTTTCCTTTTAGATTAAGAAAACTTTTTCATACTTGAGATTAATATCAAAAAGTGTATAATTTGCACATAAAACTTTTAAGCATAATTTTATTCGTCTAGCTCTCTTATAAGATAACGTGGTTGATTATGATATTATGATGGCATTATCATCAACTTCAGAGTATACAGAATTTTGTAAAGTGCTTAATTCTGGAGGCTCATCCAATAATCCAAAGTCACGTACGCTCCGTAAACAATTGCAAAATCACAAAAGAAAAGGGCATGTTGGAGTAATTGTGGTGTGAGTTTTTTTATCGCAGTGGAAAAAGAATCACTGACAATTATTGCTCACACAAGTAAAAAGAAGACACACAGATTATTTTATTTACAATTGTCTTGGCCATGAATTATAGCTGTTCAGTGTAAATTTACTGAGTTCTTATTTGTTGGATACCTTGGAGAGGGTTCGGAGCAGAACAGACGGTTTTCACTAAGTAAATTCCCAAGGGTGGCATTGCACAGTGAAATTAGATTAGAGAGTGCGAATGCAAATCGCTTCTTAGGACGAGTGTTTGCACTGCATATTAGTCCTTTGAGAGTGCTTTCTCTATTTTTCCTTCTTACCACCGTCGCATCAGCTCTCGTTTCTTCACACTGATCAACTTTACGTTTCTCACCCAATTTATCCAAAGCAATGAATACTGTGCTACGATTCCTAGATAACCCTGTCTCACAAGCGGTTATTCCACTCGAAACCGACTTGAAACGTTTTCTTTGCACTGTGGAATTGTTAGGTTTAGGAAAGGAAAATACTAGTATTTCATTCTTATAAGAAAAAGAAGTAGGTGAAAAACCCGGAGATTCTGTCCTAGTGGTTGTATAAGGAAAAGTAAAAGGAAACACTTAGTCAAGCCCGAGAATTTGCACGAGTCAGAAGAGAGCTTTACACGCGAAACGTTATCTTTGCATTATTACAGTAATCGTTTACATTACGCATCGACTACAGGAAAGTTAAAGTTGGACTCAACAACTATTTGCCTTTGAATTTCCACCTTGTACCAGTAGCGAAGCCACGACTAAATTAATTCCAGTAGATTTCCAATTGTCGCATGGGAAAAGCTCGTCCTCAACTGTACATGACTTTAATCTCAGACCTTCAGACAACGCCATCGTGAGTTTGCATAAAATTTTGCATTTTTGCACTACTTCACACTAAACCGGCTGATGAGTTTCCAAGCAGAAACGAATGCTTCTTGTAACTTTAATGAAACATGAAATCGTGCAATTGTATGCAACATTGCACGTTGCAATTTCAAATTTAACATTGCATTTGAAGCATATACCGCTGAATACAAAAATAGTAGTGCAGAATCGTTTTGAGAAGGATGAAGCGATCGTTTACAAAAAACGACGGAAAAAGCCCTTGTGACGCTTGTTCATGTCGACCTGCTTTTTCTAATTCCGTTTGGTAGACAGATGTGAACGAATGTGAAGACAAAATGAATGTGAAGAGAGTAGAGAATAGAAAGACACTAATAAAATGTGACGTTGACAGGAGACGTTTGAGGCCGGAGACGATGACGGAGGTGAAGGCCAGGGCGGTGGGCAAGCCAAAATCACGCGGAAGAAGAAACGTAGTCTTCCAAGATCAGTAGTGAATCCAGACGGAAATTTCTACTTCTACTGGCTCATGTTACTCACTTTTTGTGTTCTCTACAATCTGTGGACCCTCATTGTTCGCCAAAGTTTTCCTGAGCTCCAGGTAAATAAAGCATGATGATGTTCTATGTTATGTCTCCCTGTGTAGTCTTTTGTCTCCTCTTCCACTCTTTTTTGGTAAGAAAAAGGATGAATCTTACCCTTCTACATATGGGTAGCATGTTTCATATCATCCGGCATGTCAAATCATCATTGCAGACTGCGGACCCACACATCACATGTCTCACACAGGGATCTGTTTCATCTTATATATCACAATCATCCCAATATCGAAAAACCGCAGAGACATTTTTGTTTTGAGCATACAATTTGTTGCATTCGATAGCCTGCATTATTTTACGATTGCAAGATAGATAAAACCCAAATGTCGAGTATATATTTTAGACTCGTGAAATATTGAAATCTGATTCATTGTTTTGTTTTGTTTCACAATTGCACATACAACAGTCGGAGGCAAGAGTATTTTGGATAATGACTGATGCATTCAGCGACCTCGTTTATTTCTTCGACGTCGTCGTCCAGTTTCGAACGGGCTACTTAGAACAAGGCCTCATGGTCTACAAGACAAAAAAGCTGGCGAAGCACTACGTAGGATCAAAGCCATTTTATTTTGATCTCGTCTCTCTCCTTCCAACTGACCTTTTCCAACTGTATTTTGGAACAAATCCCATGTTCAGGTAAACAATAAAATCATTCATACTTATGCGTTATTGTATCCTAAATTGCTTTTTTTGAAAAGTTCGTTCTGTTTGCCTTGTAATAACGATTATTTTATGGATGTAAACAACAATGTGATACTATTATATACAATATTCTCATTATTTTCTGAGTAGCTTGCCGTGGGAACATTAAATATTGTTTAAAATTCAATTCTTGAAACTTTATGACAGATTTCCTAGATTCTTGAAGCTGTATCGCATTTACAATTATTACTACATGGTGGAATCAAGAACAATCTACCCAAACGTGTGGCGAGTTGTGAACCTTATTCACATTCTGCTCCTGCTTGCTCACTGGTTTGGTTGTTTCTACTACGTGTTGTCGGAAGCCGAAGGTTTTAGTGGTCCTTGGGTTTACCCCAACCCTAAGAACAATACAGACTTTGCTCCATTGACAAGGAAGTACCTTGGCTCGTTGTACTGGTCCACATTAACCCTTACGACAATCGGTGACCTTCCGACTCCGTACTCGAACTGGCAGTAAGTTTCCTTTTAATTCCTCGTTGTCTTAGAAGCAGAGTTGTATGCATTTTCACAGCTCAGTATGCTGATCAAACGGAAGAAAGTTAGTACTGTAGTTTTCTCCGTTGTCGTTGTGATTCACCTTTTCTTCTATAGAAAGCTACTAACTACTGACTAAAGGCCTTGGGTTTATGACCACAGTTTGAACGTTCAGAGTTTTGCTGTGTACAATACGGCTACGGCTTTCACATTTTCACTAGAGTGAAAGTACAAGTTGCTTCCAGCTGTCGGTTTTGCTGTGTTCCAATCCAACTGCAACTCCAGCTTCGTCTTCTTCTCCCTTCACAAGTCGTTTCAGGGAACGAACGTCTCTTTGTGTGCAGATGGTGCGTGGCAATAATTACATTCATTTGCAGCTTTCCACGATGAGGAAGGAAAGCAAGCCTCCAGTGTACAAACTTGCACACCATTGACGTTCATTCCCTCATCCCAAAATCCTTTCTATATCTCTACAACATTCTCTCTCTCAGATTCCTAGTGGGACCAAAGAGAAAGAATGAATGTGGGCCAAGAGCCCTTTGGCCCTTGAGATATAAAGTCCTCAAGGAGAGAAATAAAGCGTCCCATTGACTACTAATGTTCTCAGCACAACGGGTCCTTCAACATTAAATCTTTATTTTTTTACTCTTACGCAAATCAATGAATACTTGGTTTAGTATTGCACATAACAATCATACAACAGGAATTTTTTATCTGTACGACAAAACGTGGTGGAAAAGATTCACAAAAGTACGAATGTGTCCATTAAAAAACAAGCTTCATTACAAATACTATATAATATACTGTGAAAGTTTTAACCTTATACACGACTAGGTTTTCAATAGATTTCCTTTCGCTATTGTAATGCCGCAGTTTGTATACTTTACAAAGGAAGAGACAATGGTGAAACTCAAAGCGTCTTTGTATAACTCGTGCAAAAGCACGTTTCAAGTTTCAATATAACGCTTTAAAAATAACCGCGGTATATGTTTTTCAAAAAGTCGTTTCTTAGGATTTGTGCTAGAACTGATTTGCATTAAAACCTTTGTAAAAACTACACTGTCAAATGTAACTTTGAAGATGCATTGCTCTACTTTCAAAATGAATTTTTAGAATTTCGAACCGAAGGAAAAACAATTCACGTATTATTTTTAAAAACAATGTAAAACATTTGTTTTCTGATTTTTAGATTTTACTACTTTTTTTAAATAAAAGGATAATTAATTCTAAGAAACAAAAGGTTGAAAGTGAATCACAATACTATTGTCGAATTCTGTTTTGTAAAGGCTGGGGGATAAGTTGACACCATTCAATCCAGATGAAAATCACGGATTCCGTTCGCAGAAGCATAAGTCTCGGCTTTTACACATTTCCAGCAATAAAGGGTTAGTGACCGAGACAGATGGACAAAGAGAGTGAACCCATCGTCAAGTTTTCAAGCGGATAAGACACAAGAGAGACTGTATGTACAGTTATATACATCGCTATTGACTATATGCACAATATAGTACAGTAGTGTATTGAGCGTTAAAATGCATTGGTTAAACAAGGAAATAAGTTTCTTTCATTTGTTGGAGAAGAGCAAAACGTTAGGAAACAGTGTGTGCCGCCGCTCCACTTCATTACATCCGTTTATCAAGTGTGTAGTTGAGGAGAAAGTAGAAGTAAAGAACAGAGGAAAAACCTTCATTGATGTGTTTTCTTTGGTATGGCCAAGTGGTTCTGACAAGAAAACGGTCTTTTACTCTTCTTAAATGACTTGACGAATGACAGTAGAAAAGACAAAGAGCACGAGACTCAAACTCATTCGGCATGCACGAATTGCACTGGAAAAGAGAAAAGACTGTTTTTCGATCAATGTGTTCCTAGTTCCGAAGGATCGATTCATGGTTCAAAACCAGAACTCAAACCTACAGACCAATAGTAATCTATAAGACCTACAAGCGTTGATCGATCAAGTGCGAATTGGCCTACCGACAAAGAATCTAGTTTTGGGAAAAGAGTAGTGAACAATGAAAACTCTGCTTTGTCTGACTTCATTCATGAGAGAAAGCGAATGGTTTCGGTGATGTGGCGAAACTTCTCTCAACTGAGTCCACCACAAAATCACACTCTTTCCCTTGTCCTGTTTGTTTCGATTAGCTTAATCCCATTACATTACACTCTGGTCGTTTTTCTAGTGTCTCTCGTAAGCTTTCCGTGGGTTTTCCTTTCTGTCTGTTCTTGGAGGCTGTTCGTCCCACGTTTCCGTCCGTCCTTTCACTATTCAGTCGGTGAAACGGAAGACCCTCAAGCATTTATAGTACGTAGTAGTACGCCAGGGTTCTCAAATATTAGTACGATTTGTGCCAGTGCTGGTCTTCTTTCTCAAACTTCCAGTATAGCCCACCATGTAGTAGCCCAAAGGATGGTTCATTTTGTCGTTTTCCTTACAATTCTCTTCAAACGTATGCCATTTGGGTTTGAGGGCTACCTGCTCAAAAAGCCTCGAAGGGAGAAAGCCGAACACGAAGTATATTTCATAATAGTTACCCAAATTCTGAAAGAGAAAAAGTGAATGGAAGAAGAAAGCGGATGTTAAACATAATAATATGTGGAAACTTCAGACGTGTGGTACCCGCAGCAACAGCGCTTTGAGGATTTTCAAGAGCGAACAGAGTGAGACACTCATTCAAAGCCATTTCGAACAGCCTTCATAGAACTAGTTCAAATTCTCTGTCAAAGGTCAAATTAATAATGGCGAATAGTCCACATTATAATTGATGAAACCGTCCTTTTTTGAATGATTTGAGATTTCAAAAAACGTGTCAGAAAAGCACTTTATTTTGGTCTGCTCTCTCAAATGACATTTTGTACAGTGTACAACCATAACGTATTATAATTATACACGTTGGCATGTGTTCGAAAACTTTGGTGGGTCTCACTCTCTTTGCTCGTGGTTTCGTGTCGTCAATGTTCTAGAGCTTTGCCTACTGATTACTAGACTACTGCCCTTACCCTGTTTTTTGCCGTAGTTTCTTTCAGATGTTGATGCCGGCGCGAGCTTAATTAAACCATCAGAGAAATCAAAGTGGAGCTTCGTTTCATTGTAATGGGATAGTCGTAGTAGTTGGAGAATTCGAAATTTAACGCAGAACTATGATGACGTTGTCGTTCTTTAATTATCCTCCTTCTTCTTTCATTTTGTTGCTCCCTCATGTTTGCTTTGAAGCCAAACGATTTCCTCTTATGTGTTCCTCATTGAGTCCTTTCCGACTTTTCTTTCAAGAGTTTAAATCTAGCTCTTTTGTCCTCTTTGCCTCTCTCTCCCTAACCCAAAATTCTCAAATGCCTTACGATCGGCTTTCAAAAGTTTTTCCACACAAGTTTTTGCAATCCTTTCAACAAAACCTCATTGCAATGTCTTGACTCCAAAGGCCTTTCGGAAAATCCAGTCACGGAGAAACCCCGTTTAGTAATTCCCAAAAGCGGAAGTTTTCATATCTATGTACTACATCGTAATACATAAGTACACTGTAAAATGGCGCATGAGCGATATTCTCAATCACCTCGCAAAAAATCATTCTGTACATCTCGTCAATCTATTTATTCTCTCGAGTCATCCAACAACACAACTCTCAGAAACTTATAGAATGAGCGGAAGACTAACAACTAACATTACGTCAGCATATTATATAACGCCATATTATTACAACATCCTTATATATCCCAAGTATCCCATCCTCTCTGATGATGATCGAAGCCCCGGGGCATCTTTCTCCGTTTTCACGTTCTCCTCTGATGAACGTCAGAAAGATGCGGCCTCTTATCACGGAAAATGTGAGTGGAATAAATATTCCCCATTTTCAAAGTCCATTGGAACCTCTCAAGAAGAGTTTGGCTGTCTTTGCATTATGGTCAACGCGTCTCGTCCATGCTCATGATCCATGCGAATATATTAAACGTAGCACGTCCATTCAATCTCTCAAAATGCTCAAAAGCAAAATGGCTCAGAGACCACATTGTACAGTACTATCACAAGAGAAATATCTAATATAATCTGTTCAACGCAACGTTAAGCGTTGGACCAAATACATCGTCCACCACTTTTCACATCGAACCACAAAATCCATTGGTCAAATGGCCAACATCCCACCCCGTCCTCTAAAAAATTGAACAATGTTCCGCTGTTCCTATAGCTCAAAGCTAAAGACCATCTTTGCACCACTTTACGCTCATTTATTTCGTCATTCTTTATCCCAGTCGACAGGTCTTTCCCACATAAAATTTGGCTTTCGTGTTTCCCTTTGCCATCCCGTGTTTCCTCTTTTCTCATGATCATCATGATATAACCCCAAAATTTCCTAATGCTTTTTGTAGCGAAATACCACAAGGCCGAATAGTCAGTGTACATGGTTCTTTATGAAGAATCCGCGACAATACCAAATACCAAAGTGTCTCATCATCATGTTCCACTTCGTTTGTTTCTCCCTCTGAGTCTCGTTCTTCTAATCCCTCTTCCCATCTTTGATTCCCTATCTTTTTTCTGAATGCTTAATCTTTTCGCTTGTTCATCTCAATATACTTTTTTTCATTTATCCTTTTTGTATAGTCTTCTGTTACCAGCGGTATCTTCAAAACAGCATCAACACCGGCTCCGAAATAAAAAGATTTGAGAAATATTCTTCCAGAATCTATACTCTTTGATTTCTTTGAAATGGTTGTTGAATCAGCGAAAAACAATAAAATGAATGAATACCGGCATGTTCATTCATTCAACCGAAATATCCGCTGTTCTCTAATATTCTTTTGTCATTTTTTTCAGATACTTGTTTACAATAGTCAGCTACCTCATAGGGGTCTTCATTTTTGCAACTATTGTAGGTAAGATTTCCACACTGTGTTTTTCCTTTTGTCGTAAAACCATGTGGTAAAAGTTCTTTTCCCTTTTGCTTAACATTCCTGTTTCCAACTAAATTACAATCCACAAAGGTATGTAATGTTAACACCAAGAATAATTTTGGTATACCGTTTTTGCACGTGTAGTGGTAAATTCATATTCTGTAGAAGAAAGCATGAAAGAAAATCTTATGCACAGATATGAATGTCTAAATATTTACAACAGAGAGAAATTGTCTGATTAAATGTGTACTACATATAGGAGATGTATGAGGTGTGAGTTATTACACCTTACAAGCCTAAAGGAAAAGCAAGGATGTATATAGTTTACGAAAATGGGAAAAGCGAAAATCTGGTAGAAGAGATGTTTTTGTTGCCTATCTGTGGCGCAAGCATGGAGAAAGGCATGAACTTAGTGAACTAGTATGTATATTTTATATAGAAGCAGACGAAGTTTGATGGTTCTGTGTGCCCTACTGGATTTAGCATAAAGCCTCACAGTCACACATGGAGTTTTAACTGAGGAAGAGAGGAATGCGAATGAAATAAAAAAAGAACAAGTTGCAAAGCAACTTGAACTTATACGACCGAAAGAGGAGAGGTGTGGCGTGGGTCTAAAAGTCTGAATCCATTTGGAGTTTGGAAACGTAACACTTTTTATGACTGAGGGTATTAAACCTTCATTAGACGTAATAAAAGTTACATTTACACTTCAACCAACACGGATTTTTTTGTTAAGGTAAACGTAAACCACGCACATGCTTGAAACTGCGAGGGAACAAAAGTATTCAGAACGAGTAGTGAATTTCTTCTTTAGTCATTTTCCGGATTCATATAGAAATTATAGGAACCATGAAACGACGTTTGAAATCCTTCACGTACGTGTCACACAAATCTGCTTTGTTAATTAATAAAGGAGAGTTTGTGTTTCGCTTTTCCTACTCATAAGTCAAATTCATCATGAAATGACTTTCGCAAGGATTTGTACATTAAAAGTAAACATGTAAATTTAAGTCGTTTTAAATTCGTTAATATTTTAATCAGGAGATGTGTGCCAAGGGACACATTTTACTACTTAATACACAAGTACATAAGTGAAACTTAATAGGCGACGGAGCAAAATGAGTTTACTTCAAATTGCATCGTTTGCTTGCAAATCAGTAGTAGTTAATTTTCCAAGAAGGAACAGTAGACAGGATTTTGTGGACAGAAGGACCGACGAGAAGGAGAGCGTGGGAAACTTGATGTCACTTTCAATTAACCTGCCACAGCCACAAGAAATTATTTGAGTGTTTTTGCTCCGGGGTTACACGCGAAAGTAAAGTTGGTGGTGTGAGAGAATTACGATGGTTAAAATATATAGTATTTCCGTACAACTTTTAGTTAGATTATGTACAGAGGCTAAAGTCTTAAATTCTTTGTGAGAAGCACAACAACGAACTTACCGCTGTGTTAAGAAAGTACTAATGCGATATAAGCATCCATTGCTACTGAATTAAACTTTTATTATGCATCTCATTAAGAAATGAGGTGATGGTATTTTATTAAATACTAGTTTGTATAGTAAGCTGGAAAATTGTACTCCTGCGGTGAATCAAGCTTGTGTCTTTTTGTGAGTTTTTGTGACTTCTTTGCATTTGGTCAATAGGGAGAGTAGTCCGTGTATCATTGAAGAGGAGAGAGTCGAAGAGGAAAAGGTTTGCAAACTTTTGCATTAGCACTTTGGTGTACTAGTTAGGATTTTGGGTCTCTTAAATAGTAGTAGGAATAGCCAAAGTAAGTGTAAGTGTAAGTGGTTGAAAGTGTTTCTGTGCATATTCTCGTATTAACGTTTGCGTTTTTGGTAAAGTCTGATGAATGTGTACGAGTGTTTGATCTTCCACGCTTGTTTACGCTGCAGAATACAAGTTCAGCAGAGCGAGAAAGTGACTTTGATTGTAGGGAAAGTTGTGGACTAGGATTAATTATTGACTGGTCGTTTGATCCTCCTTTTAAAAGCAAGGCAAACAATTGAGCTTCTTCCAAGGTTTGCTCATTTCGTTTCTATACTACATTATTATAGCACTACGTAATAATACTTTACTTACTGCTACTACAGACTGTACAGACATACTATGTTAGTTATATATAGTAGTACTATTGTTAGTATTTCCTTATGCTCATCTCTTTCACTTGTTCTTTCACTCTTTTGCTCCTTATCCTTCCTGCTTATCTTTTCACAATATGGCGTTGATAGATAGACTTTGTTCAGACGCACCAGAATCATGTCTCAAGGTTTCTTTCTGATTTTCTATTCATCCTTTATCTTATCTTTCCTCTTAGGTCAAGTTGGAAATGTAATTACCAACCGGAACGCCAATCGCTTAGAGTTCGAAAGACTTTTGGTAAGAAAACATTTCTTTGAATTCTTAAACTTACTTTTTTCATCACTGCTACTCTTCTGTCATTCCACTTTTACCTTATGAAATAAGCTATTCTGGGATTCTGCAATCCATAAGAGCTAAAATAAAGAGCATAGTATTTTACGTTCTTCAGTTTGAGTAGTTAAAACTGCACACAGCACGCTTCATTAAAAATATCGATGAAAACTGAAAAAGAGTTTTGCAAAAGTGGAATGAAAATTATTTTGTATGAGTTTTCTACAGTGTTAAAATTTTGAGCAGCTTTAATAGACACTTTGAAAGAGGAAAACAAGACATTTTCAACTGAATGAAAATCGAGGACGACGAAATGCTGAGGCACGAATATTGGAAAAAGTTACTCGGTTGCTCCATTGCGTTGCTTTACTGCTTCTCTACTTGGAATGAAATGATGATCCGATCTAGATGCAGAGAGATGAGAATAGAAATGTCAAATACGGATTGAATCCAATCCCCAACTTCCTGCAATGGAAGTGTCACATTTCACTCGTCGAATAAATCCTTTCAATCCGAAGGAAAACACATTTCCCTCTTATCTTGTCCTTTCCTAACACAATCCCACTTCTAACACCAAGCAGCATGAGCTGGGCCAGAAGGTCTCCTCATCAACTTTCTCTCATTCCTTCCACTGTTCAAATTCCTTTAAAAGTGTTACTCTGATTGACTGAGTCATAATGCCAATTCACTTTTATCACTTTCATATTCCATCGTACGACGTGAGAGGAATTTTGGATTCTTTTTAGAAAGTCGTCCATCAGAAAACCACTGACATTTCAAAAATATTCTTCAATTATTCTCCCAAGAGTTCTTGGAGTTGCGCAAATAATTACTAATTACCCATATACACATTTGAAAATTACTCTTAATTTCTTTGTTCAGGACGGCGCAAAAATGTATATGAGGCATCACAAAGTGCCTCGTGATATGCAAAGAAGGGTCCTGCGATGGTATGATTACTCGTGGTCAAGGTGAGTCAAAACTACTTGATTCTTTTAAAAGTGAGCATATTTCGATCCAAGTCGAGTTAGATAAGACGAGAATGTTACTATTGTGAAAATTTTCAGGGGACGAATTCAAGGAGGAGGTGATATTAACACGGCCTTAGGTTTACTTCCTGACAAGCTCAAAACAGAACTTGCTCTGCACGTCAATCTCAGTGTTCTCAAGAAGGTAGTAACCTGTAAAATTTAGATGAAGTGTCATATTAATACGTACGTGCACTGTCACACTCAAAGTTTTCGTTTAAAATTATAAATAGGTCACGATATTCCAAGAATGCCAACCTGAATTTCTCCATGATTTGGTGCTCAAGATGAAAGCTTACATTTTTACTCCGGGTGATTTGATATGTCGGAAAGGAGAAGTGGCCCGAGAAATGTTCATCATTGCAGATGGAATCTTAGAAGTTATCAGGTAGTATACATGATGATAAAACACTCATACGCTTACTTGCAAGTTACCTACACTTCAACCCATTCCTCAATACTGAGGCGGACAGTAAATAAAGATTTGACGGGATATAATCAGATAATAATTAGATAAAATGCTGAGCTGCGTGTTCTGTATTTTTTGATGCTTATAGTGAAGCGGGTAAAGTGCTGACGACGATGCAAGCAGGAGATTTTTTCGGAGAAATTGGCATCCTCAACCTTGACGGTCTGAACAAGTGAGTTAATGTTTGTTGGCAACACTCAATTCTATATTGTGGTGTGAAAGCTAATGCATTGGTGGTGAGAGGAGAGAAGTAAATAATTTATGTTCGCATCATTGCGTCGTATGTGGACTCTGGAGAGTTGGTTGATTGCGGAAATGAAATGTTGTTTTTGTGTCTAATGTTTGTCGATAGGCGTACAGCCGACGTTCGTTCTGTGGGCTACTCGGAGCTGTTCAGCTTGTCGCGGGAAGACGTCTTGGCTGCTATGAAAGACTATCCCGAAGCTCAAGTAAGCCCATTTTTTTGTCTCACTCACTCTCACACTCACACATCGTTATTTCGTTATCCAACGTCGTCTTTCTTCAAAATAAATAGTCGATCTGTGCCTTTCAAGTCATGCCACGTAATATTAACGTACTACCACGAAGATTCTTCTCTCCCTTTTTGATCATTGAAGGAGTTTCTTCTCCCATTGATGCAATTAAGATTACGCTATGCTATATGATATGCCTTCTTATAAGTAATATAGCCTACTGTCGTTCTACCCGTAAGATTGGGAAGTTGTGATACACATACACATACACATTCAAAATAAAAATAAAAATGGCATTGTTTTTATAATATTTTTTTACATTAGGAAATTCTTCAAACTCTTGGACGAAAACGACTCATGGAAGCTCGTAAAGCGTCAGGAGCTGTAACGAAGAAACCAGCTACTGGAAGCAGTAGTGGTGGTGGTGGAGGAGGAGGAGGAGGAGGAGGAGACAGGAAGACTTTGACATCTCCACCCCAGTTGACTGTGAAGGGTCAACCTGAAACTTTCGAAGTGGATACAACAGGAAAGAGGATAGTAGAAAAGCTACGCAGTGACGTTAAGGGCCTACGAAATGCCATACGAAGGAGCAGGAAAAGCAACTCGAGGTAAGCAAACTGTAACGAGTATATGTGAGCTTGAGATAAGGTTATGGTAAAGGGCAGAACTTAATGTGGATGAGGTTTAAAGTATTATACTTAAAGAATGTTTGTGTTATGTTTGAATTTGTTTTTACAGCAAAGAAGATTCGAGTGAGCCGGAATCAGGAAAAGACAAGGGGGACGGAATGAGAGGACGAAAAGAAAGTTCTGTGAGCGTTCCTCCAGCTCGCGGGGTCCTTAAAAGGATGCATCACGTAGTTGTTAGCGATGAGAGGGAAAAGGAACACAAGGATCCGTCCTCGTCCCCGTCCACATCCACTTCCTCTCCTTCTATGTCTGTATTTCCAAGTTCGGCTGGAGGAAAAAGGGTTACACTTCCTTTGGGAGCATCAGCTGGAGTTGGAGAGGGTACGGATACTCATGATAGAGAAGTCATTGGAGCCGGTCTTCCGTTGATTCAACGACTGCGTCTCCTGAAGCAGAAAGAAGAACGAGAGAGAAAGCAGCAGGAAGAGCGAGAAAAAATGCTCCAGAGTTTAATTCCGTATGGGAGTGCCCTGGCCTCAACAAGCCGGGCGTCCTTACAGCGGTCGTCTACTTTGGATTCCTCGGTGACGACGAGAGTATCCATTGAACATCCTCCAAGGCGGGACAGGACACCACGTTTAGGATTCCGAGATAGAGAAAGCTTTTCTTCCATTGACTCGGCGTCCACGATTTCCCCACCTTCGACTACATCCTTGGTTTTTCCCGGTGGAGATGCTATGTCGTCGTCCTCGCCACCAGTTGCATTCCCTCTAGTGCCTGCAAAACCTTTCACTGTGAAAGCCAATTTGGCAGAATGTCCGCCGATTCCTGTGGTCGGTACAGTTTTCGCCAAAGAAACAATGTTTAAGTCCATTGTTCCATTGATTCCCGGAGCTAAGACTGTGACTACGACCTTTGCCCATTGTGATGTTGAGCCCATGCCTTCTACGTCAACTAGAAGACCGTCCATCACATCAGCAATGTCGATTCCAGGAGCAGGCGGTTCTTCAGACATGATGTCGGCTATTCAAGTTCGCACTCACCCAGGTCGACCTTCTGCATTGCACTTTAAACAGAAAAATGCCAAAACATATGGTTCAGTTGATGACTTGTCTCCCGAGTTTTCTAGACTTCCATTTATTAAGAAATTAAAAATTTTAAACGAGAGACAAAAGATCGCTGAACTACTTATGACAAAGTCAGGGAGCACGGTTCTCACAAGAAGTACGAGCGAAGGGTCAAGTGAAAGTACTTCTGTTCCAGGTTCTTCAGGTGGAAACGGCGACGGGGAAGACCATCTTCATTCTGTTCATTTAGGAAGACGAACCCAATCCAATCGTGAACAATATCAACCTAGTGATGACACAATTATCAAATCTTCTCCACTTTCCCCTCCATTGACTGCAGCATTGACTGCGCCATTGCCCATTCTCCCACCGCCTCCTCCGCCAAGAGCCCGGCTTCCCGAAACAACAGACTCACCGTCGACCTCAAAGGTTAAACCCACGGATTCCTCCAGCACCACGACTACGGAATCCAGCCAGTCCCGATCAGCAAAGATCATCAGCCCCGTAGCTGTTCCATTACCTTATGGTGGACTATGGAAACGCAAAGTTTCAGCTGTACCTGTTCCTTCTACGTCAAAAGCAACTCAACCAGGACCATCATCCACTGTGCTCGACACATCCAAAAAGGAACAAACATTGAAAGAGAGTACGGACACTCCAAAATTAGCATCTAGGGATATGGAAAGAGTCAAGTTTTTCTCTGGCGGGGCCCCTTTGTCTCTTCTGTCGACTTCAACGGACACTGGTGCCAAGGCCGATGAGGAAGGCAACCAAAAGGTCTCCAAAGCGCCAACAGGGAAAGAGGAATCCTATTCGGACCACGGGAACAAGGGTAATGATGACCGTGAAGACTTATCTCCAAGTCCACCAGTGTCTCCAGAGAGCAACGAAACGCCGGAGAGACGGAATTTGAAAAGCATTCTTAAGCGATTGGCGCAGTCAGCATCAGAAGCAGAGGAAGCTGGACTTCAGAGCTCCGAAACGGATTATCAACTCCTACGAGCACCCACAGTGGAAGGCTACGCTGCTCGACATCGTAAGTTTGCCAAAAATGTGACATTTCAGAGACAAGCCCTCACGGTAGTATCGTCCGACGGTTCTCCGTCGGAGTATGAGCCCACGAGGCTGCAATCCACGCAGCGTGAGACCGACTCTGAATCCGAGGTATTTAGACGACTGTGTCTTTCATCTCCTGCAGAGCTCGCTTCCGGTGTGGCCACACAGACGTCCCCGTTGTCACCTTGTGCTCGCTCTTTAACAACTGAGGTGAGATTTGAATCAACCTTATATCAACGCAATGTTTCCACTGTTTCATCCTGTAGTTCTTCTCTCACTCGTCCTCTCTTTGATGCTTACATCACACTTCACCTGTCACTGTGTACTTTCTCATTTTGTTCAATCCAGTCCATTTCGCAAAAGTTAATCTTTATTCAAACGTTACCACGGGAGACAGTCCAGCCTCAGTTTCTCTTTATTTTCATATGACTCATCAATCATGTTGAGTATCAAAACTTATGGATTCCTATTACTTACACACATATTGCTCAGTACTGTAGCACACAGACAATGTTTCATTTTAAAACTCGACTTTTACATGCTTTTGATTTCCTCTCATCATCTCTCACACAGAGAACCCTCTCATACTATTTCGCACAGTGTTTCGCTCAATGTTTCGAGGGTTTTTTGCTCCTTTTGTACGATCCTCATTTTAGTAAATTAGTAACAAATGTATGTAACAGTAAAAGTCGTTTAAATTCATGATGGTAACTGGTAAGTATAGCAAATAATTTTGCAATTCCAAATTGATTGCATTCCATTTTCTAAACGTATGGTCAGTTCTCTCTTTTGATGTTGAAAATGTTTTTCAAAAAATGAAGGCCAAGAAGTAAGAATTTTGTGCAATTTTGATTCACAATCACAAGAAAAATTAATTTTTAGCAAATATTATGTACGCATTATGCGTAAGAACATAAATGTTAACATTGTTAATTATTTAATTTTGAATAACCATAGATGATGTACTTACAGGATAATACTATAAGATCTAAAACTTAATCCGGCGTACTCATTTTATAATTTACAACAATTTTAGTAGACTAACTGCAAATTGTTTTGCCAGAATTGTTTTGCAAATAAAAATTCTTGATAAGGATTTATTAGTGCATATAAAAACAGCTCAAAAAAAGAGTCATCATTAGTCTAATATACTACAACTCAAGTATGATGTTAATTTGAACAGTAGGCTTTGAAACCGTAATTGTAGTGAAGGTTGATGATTTTATGAGTGTAGAAATCGTTCGTAGTGTAGCTTTTGGCGTTGATTAGCATATTTAGCAAGTTGGAATCCTACAATGCCCCAATTATTATTCCTTTTTGTAATAATGCTTTGAGCTTCCGTTCGCCAAATGATTTCATTATTGGTTTTGCTCCACAAGATAAATTGTATGGTTAAAGGAACAACATGTATTAATTGTTGTTTCTGTTTGGTTGACTTAACAGGGGAGCAACAATGTAAGGAGCAACATGTCTGGACTTATGTTGGTGAAAGGACCGGATGGAGTGTCGTCAGAGATCCCAGCTGCTATTGGCAGCATGGGACTGAGTCTGGGACTTTCCGTGGCTCAAGAAGAATGCATCGGTGGGGTATTCCTAGGTATTAAAAATATCATCCAGTCTAAGATGGAAGAAATGCACGGCAAATTTCAAGACCGGTTCAACATTTTGGAGACTGAGGTGCGACGTCGTGATGAAATCATATCCGTTCTACAGCTTCGAATCCAAGAACTTGAGGACAAGACTTTGGAGCAATCAGAGCAACTAGTTACAACGACTTTACTCACGGGTAACGGAATATCTGGTGTTTTGAACATGGAGGATTTGGACTATGACGAAGACGAAGAGGACGATGATGAGGATCAGAATGGTAGCGGATCCCAGGAGAGGAAGACGAGACGTGTTCGCCGAGTGCCGTCACAGTTGCAGTCGTATTTGTTCAGCCGAGGGGACTCGATTGATACGGTGATTAGCAATCAAGATTTCGATGATGAAGTGTTTGAGAGGACAGAGATGCTGGATGAACGCCAAGTGTCACAACAACTACAGGACGCTCCTCAAAGGCAACTACCTCAAGGGTCAGGAAACAATCAGATTGGAGGCTGGGCCCATATTGCAGAGGAAGAAACGATCGAAATGAAGGAATTCTCTGTTCCATCATTGTGGCAGTTGGAGTTTCATCGTGATCAGCAGTCATCAAAGGGTCTCCCGGGATCATCAGGGATTCCTGCTGCTGCCAAAGCCAACGCATCACCTGGGAGGCATCCTGATTCTGTTGCCGTGGATATTGGTAATACGTCTACCGAATGTGAGGAGTCTTCCTCGTCCTCTGAGGAAGGCGAACAACCGGTGGCGAAACCAAAACAAGAATCCTCAGACGAGGAAGACCTTCTGGAGAATTCCGAGTCTGAAGAAGAATTTTCGAATCAAAACTGGGAAGTGAAGATGCTTGCTAAGGAAATGGAGAAGCGCACGGAAAATCGACAAGAGGAAAGCGATACAGTCGGTGAAATGAGACAGCTTGAAAACGAAATTCGTGAGATGCAAGATGCGGTCACTCAAGAGTCTCTGTCTCCTTCTGAGCTGGACATGCTGGAGAAAGTTCTGGAAAGCAAGAGCAAGCGGGTGAAGGCACTCATCAAAGCATATAGTGTAGAGTCAGAAGGGACACCTGTCACCAAACCTTCTGCAGCCAAATATGGAAGTTCCTCATCCTCCACGAGACATCGACTTCTGTCGACAAAATCAAAAGGAGCACGGAGCTACGATGACTTCGAACACCGTGAGCCAGTGACAAGTTCCACAGCACAAGCGAGTAGTGGCACTGTAGTTGGGCAACAAGGAAGCTCGGCTTCCAGAGCGGGTTTGAGTTTAGGACCATTATTTTCTGTTGCAGGATCATCGGGTAGTGGCTTTCATCCCAGGGACACCAAATTGAGTCCCGGAGAAAGACGTGACCTACAGCAACTCATGTTTCCTCGGACAAAGACAGGTGTGCAACGACAAACGAGCTTGTGTGAAACCGGACAGACGGAACGGGAGAGAGAACGAATTACTTCATCAGCTCCGTCAGACTCGTCTTCTTTCAGTTCATACTTCCATCGACCCCGGAGGGATAGTTCTGGCTCCTTCTCAGAAGCAGGCAAATCCTTTTTCTCACGCTTGAGTTTTGTTCGACAACTTACATCCAGAGGCAGTTCACATGGGACTCAATCCGCAGAAGATCCGAACGGAAGTGGAACAGCTTTGTATTCTGCTTCCGCAGTGGGTCACGACACTGCTTCCATAGAAAGGGAAACCGAAACCATGAGCGGACCCAATACCTCATGTGAGACTTCTCGACATGGATCCGTGACCTCAAATTCCGGACAAGAACTCAGAAGTGGCAGTGGCACTTTTCATTCATCAACCACAACATTCACCACTGCATCATCCAGCTCAACTTTTACTATTCAATCAGCAACCGCTTCCTCTTCTCACGGGGATACTCAAGCTGGAGAAAGTCAACCATTGTTGAAGAAATAAATATATATCAGAAATTAGTACAATTCTATTCATTCATTCTTCAACAGCACAAACAAACTAAACCGAAAACAAACTTTAAATCAAAAATGCACTTCGAATCTCATTTGTCATTGTTACCAACTGTAACATATTTAAAATTATAAACTTATTCATATTGATTTATAACAAAGTCAGAGCGCAGGCAGCGTACCAATCAAAAACTATTGTATAAAATTATAAAATTATTACATACTACTCAAAAAAATAATATGACCATTGTTGTTGTGAATTTAAGGTACTACATGTAAAAAATATGGAACAGTTGTTTACAAAATGTGATGCAACACCAGTATAAATTTATTCATGTGAATTCATAGCATTCTTGTGATCCGTATTTTATGTTGTGTTAATCAAAAGTCATATTTTTACCCTGTTGTTAATTGTCCCTTTAAAAAATCCGGCAAGTGGGTGATTTTCGTGGTGCACACACACAGAAATGACCTGTACCCAATACGTCGCCTTGAAAAGAAATCACTGGTTAAGAGATCAATTACTGTGATCAATTACGAAAATTTAACATGTTATTAATAATTGTTATCTTACAAAAAAATTGACAACTTTGTTAATTTACTAGCTGATGAAAATTGTAACGTGTACGGATGATTGTGTTTAAATACTATAATAATTTCATAAATGTACACAAACAAAATATGAAAAACCTAATCCTTACGACGAGGTACGATTATGACATGCTACAACTTACATTTAAAGAGAACCTCATTTTTCAAAAATAAAATAACGAAATACCTGGAGATTGGTGGTAACTACGGTGAAACCGATTACATCAATTTTGTACACGTGCATTTTCACGTCCTTGCTTTTGAAGACGGAAAGTTTGTAAACAGTTTCGAGTTCATGTCTAGTCAAGGTGAAAAAAATGATGAATAAATTGTTGACAGACTAACGAGACTATGGCTCATCCCAGATTTAAATCCACTAATTGGATTGACTTGTGCTAATTAGAATTCATGCATAAATGCTGGCATACTAAAAACAAACAGCATACAAGACGATATTATTAATTATTATATTCTTGTTCATTTTGTGATTTATTCTTCAACCCTGAGATCTTAAAAAAATTCACAAATCTTTAGTTTTATTTAAGTTACGTAACAGTGTAAACTAATTTTCCTACATATACACAGGTGAGATTAACCCAAACCAGGCGGACATAGGCTTAAATGCCAAAAAGGACGCAATTCACCCATTTGTAATAAAGACTCTTTATGGAAACGTAACGTCCCGTTAAGTTCGCGTAAGTAGGCTACATTAGTAATGGATGACGCCTCTTTTTCGTCGTTTAAGTCAAATACCCCTCTGATTTACATTAACCAAATAAACCATTACACTAGAAGAGTTTCATCAGCATCACCATAACGTTAACGTGTAAGACTCGGGTTTTTTCACTTGATGGTGGATGCAAACAAGTCAACAACAAAGCAAAATACAAAACTGCTGACTTTCTGGTAACCTCGAGCATAATGGAAACCTGAGAATTAACTAACAAAGTTGACTCAATCGCCTGTTCTCTTAATCTACTTTTTGCTATAAATTACAAAGAATGATGTTACATTAATAGAAGACTGGCTTCGAAATAAACCTAATGAGAGCACTTGGATGCCTGGAACCTGGAAGATTAATGACAGCTTTTTTTGAGCATGTCGATGTGTCGTTAAGTCACCAAATCTGTATTGTAGATGCGCGATGCGAACGTTCATGATAATTTATATTACTTATATTTACATATATTTTTTATGGTCATCTAAGACAAAAAATTGCGTCCCTCGCTCTTAGTATGTAATATTAATTAGTACTTTGAAATTATAATGAAGCAGGCTTAAGAAAGGATAATCATAAGAAAAACAAAAAAGAAAATGCAGCAAGATACTGATAACTGTTGACTGCAAAAACACAAAACATTCAGCTTGTCACTGAAAAGGCACCACAATACCAAAATTTGGTACTGGCTTTACGTAATAAAAGACAGATGCATGAGCGGAGTTGAAAATATATAGCAAGAGCACTTCTGAGGTCGTCTTAGTAATTTCGACACTGTCATGATGAGATCAACCTTTTCAACTTTGAAACTTGACCCAATCGTTATTGCTTTCTAAACATGTGAAACAATTGCTCATATCAGCGACACAAGTTAGTATTGTGAGCATTCTGAACGTCAAATGCCATGCTGTAGAATACAACTAATAGAGACCAATAGTATTATGTTCCCTAGGCCGGTTCGTTGGTACGGACGTATAACTTTTAGTTTACGGCCTGGATACATACAACAAACATCCGTGAAACTTAACATAGACTACGGAATATAAAACCGCAGAACGATAATTAAAATCAAAGTTCAATTCAATAATTCAAAACGAAAACCTCGACGGAGTATGGCTTGGTACACCAGCCAGTGGGACACGCCATATTATGATACAGATAAAGCTTAATACAACGTAAGACATGAATTCTAACAAAATGTTCTTGATAAACATTACAGTACCTTCCCCGGCAAGGAACACCCGAGAAATATTGTCTCAGTATTGATTCATAAACATTTAAACATAAATTTAAAAAGCGCTATAAGACCTATTGACAATTCAAAAAGGCGCAAGTAAAGTTCCGTGAGAATTTTTTGTGTAGTAACCTATTTACCTCAAAATGTCGAAATTCGCTTCACATAATAATACCATTAATAAACGTATACGCAAAGGTACTAAGTTTTGGTCACCAAAGAAGAGATACGGTTTCAATAAATTAAGTATATTGTGTGATGAAATGTCTTTCGTTTCCTACCTAAACTAGCAATAAACTAATAAACCAGTGGAAGTAACCAAGTTAATGGAGAAATCATAATTGTCGTCCATTTTGAACGTAACACAAGTAGTAAATCAAATCAACAAACTGTGAACATCAATTTTTCAATCCAATAGATTGTTAAGGATCCTCAATTAGATAACGCAGTACGAAACATATGAAATATACATTACAAGTCTTTTGAAATTTTGCAACCCAAATACTCACATCTTCATGGACATACGAATCAGTACATTTATCATTTTCACTCATTCGTACATTTAGTCTTGTATTTCACGCATTCTTGACTTAAATTTGGACATTATGGGATTCTATAAAACACAAAAACATTATTTCAATTCATTGTTAACTTATTTAATTATCTAACACCATATAAAATTTCACTCCTCATATTGATTTACTTACATTCTTCTTGACTTCGTCGTACACAGCGTGCAACTTTACGCTTGAACTCGAAGTAGTTTTCCCTCCACTCTTTCTACAAAATATAAACAAAACGCTATTACAGAAACTATTACATGCCCATTTTCAAAAATGCAATGAATCTTGAAAGTTTGTTATCTTACAGCCGCATCGACATTAGCTGGACTTTCGTCATTTGGATCGGCTAGCATAGAGATAACAGAAATGAGAATCGTTTCAACGGTGTGCACTGGTAACCATCTTTCAGAAGCTTTCTCATATCCCCATTTGTCGTCACCGGGCTCATGAAGAATAGAGATACAAACGTCTCCAACACGATCAACTGCAAAAAAAATTTATAAATTTCAAATTAATCATTGAATACAACGTCACATACTGTATTAGACATTAGACATATGAAATATATAAATTTTTTTATCAAGCAAACTGTTATTATATCTATTAATCTACGAATTCTAAAATTAACATTTCAGCTTCAAAGCTTCCTAGATGAATATCGATCAAATATTTTATTAATTATTCACTTTAAATTGTACTTACTATTTGGATGCCATATTTCCGTAACGAATTTCATTTTCGGTGGTCGAAGAGGATACTCTCGGGGAAAGTTCAAATGTGCCTTGAAAAACCCCCCTTCGCTGTTATACAAGAAATAATATGAGTGAGTGAAACATTATTAGAGAGATTATAACTTTGACGTAAATTATAATTACTATAGAGGAAAGTTTAAAGATTCTTACTACAATGTATCAGGCGGTCCAATAATAAGCACTTCCCATTTATAAATATCATTATCGTCGACAAGACCAGCTGAGAACCCTTCTACCGGATTTTTATTAAGTTCTAAAAACAAACAAATTTGAATAAATTAATCACAAAATTTACGTTACTCTGATTTTAAAAATTTGAAAGTAGTTCGGCAAAACACCAAACCTGAGAGTTGCTTCCGCAATAAGAGAGCCGACTGTGGTTCAGCCATTACTAAAAGAAAACGCCGCGACACTTCACTGGTATAATTGAATTTAAACAGGAAACAGCAATTAACCTAATGGAAAATGGTACTGGAGAATCTCTACAAAAACAAAAAAATACATTTTGCATAATTATTTCATCGCTCCAAAAATTGATAACCAAATTCAATTAAAATATTCAACTCACTCACCCAATATGAAGATAGAACGACAACAAAGACAACGAAAACGACAATCAACGATAAGATGTCTCTTGACTACAAACCAACTACAGCAATTGGCTCAAAACTGCTTTGCCAATTCAGATTAAAGGATTATTAAAATGAGCAGAGTTTTGTCTAAATGCTCGTTGAAGACAAAAAGTTACAAGTTGAAACAAGGGAACAATCGCTTTATAGCGATCTACAATAACACGTTACAACTTTATCGTAATGACAAGCTCAAGAGACAATGAACTTGATGATAAAGACGATTCAGGACTCTAAATACGCTTTTTTAAAATTTCAGCAGTATTATTTTTTGTGTCTTTAATCCCAAGAGAGCAAGACCAAAGAGGCAGGACGCAGGACATAGACAGAGGGAAAAACAGAAAAGACGATCTTCTGATGACCATCAGACATAGGTCCGTCGGTGCGTGGTCCAAAAGAACTCTTCTCAGACTCAACTCACTCACAAAACACGTAACACGTAACGGCAACCCCTTCTCTACACCAGCAAAGGACGAAAGCTGAAAGCAATTTTTGCCTCGGAAATAAAAAAAAAAGAAGGTTTCGTTTCATGACTGTTTCATCGTTTCATGCCTGGTTCATCCCAATGCTTTGCGCTTTTGCTGCGTGAGGAAAAACCATGCACAATGCCCAAAAGCACGTTTGAGGAACGGATTCTTGTCCTATCTTCCATAACCCGACTCATGACTCATGCTGTGTGGACCCATCCTCACAGATGGCAATGAAACATCTCTTTTCCAACTTGAAACTTCTCATCTCAAAAATTCTTTCCATTTTCTCTGAAAATCCTTATTTCAAGGTATTTCTTCATTTTCCAATTCCCTTAGGGTTTACGTTTCGGTTCCTCATTGCTGTTAACGTTCATGGTTATGTAATCATCGCCTTCATCGCTTGAACGGGACTGAGCAGGGTTCGTCGTACTTGCAAAGTCCCGTGGTTCCTTGCTGTGGTTTTTGAAGGAGGCCATCGTCGCGTCGTCGTGTATTTTCTGCTAACTACCAGTGGATTTGAGAGTTCAAATGTCAACTTTTCACTGGGATCACAAAATTCTAGCAGTCATTCGACTTTCGACAAGTATTTTTATGCGTAGATTGTTATTTTCAGGATCTTTATTTATGCAATTTAGTGTTAATTAATGATGAATATGCCATGGGAATTCTGCTATTTGCTATTTTTGGTGTTAATCTGCTAATATAAATGACTATAAACGAGAGAGATCAATAAATCCGCCTCATTGACTCATTGCTCATGATTTTGATAGTACTACTTGTTATTTACCATGAACATCATGAAATGGTAATCACGCATCGTATCTCAATAAAAGAAATCCGAAAAGTCTATGTGGACGGATGAAAGAGAAACCCTTTTGTAACGCATAATGTAAAAATGGACTTTAGTTAAGCTACTGCTGCACTTCCAGGTTCCGACTGGACTAAAAATCAATATTTTATTATTTTATTCCATTATATTATTCTTAATTTATAATGTTCAACGTTTAAGCACAAGATATGGCATCGAATTGCTTTGAATCCAAGAAATCAGGGAGGAAGACAAGGAAAGGATGGAAGTATCGATGTATGAAAGAAATTACGACGACGAAGGGAGATTACTGAAGTCATCAGAGAAATAGTCTCGAACTCGAAGGAATGCACGCGACACAGCCTTAAGCCTTAACCCACACACGTGTGTGGGTGCTCCCATTGAAAGTAACAAAAAATGGGCGTATTTCATCTTATTAAAGATAATGATGGCAGATGAGCCGACACGGAGAGATGCCAAACATCTTAGCCTCGTCATAATGAGTCCGCGAGGTCCCACGATGTAATATGGGCTGTATAATATGTTCCTCTTTAATATTCATACAACGGGAGACGTGTACGATTTAAGATGTGTAACTTAATTTGATGCTCGCCTATGCTACGCAGCAAACCCACGCGAATGAATTTTGACTTTTTGAGCAATAGTTAATTGAATGCAATAATATAAGACTACATACTACAATTCTTGTGACGATGAAAGAAATCTGCATTCATAAACTGCACTCTTGAGAGTATTTCAAACCATTCAAACTGTCTCTAAAAACAAAAAATCACGGTGAATGCACAAGATTGCTATTGCAATACGGTGGAATGAACGCATTATTGTCCTCAAGGATGACATATTTTTGCTGCACTGCAAGATCTCTCGTGAAATATGACTTAGAACAGAAATCGGCAAGATTTTGAAACTTACGTTAGAACATGGAATGATCTGAAATCGTGTAATGGGGTACAAGCAGAGAAATAATTTTTTCAGATATTAGTTGAAGTCATTCATGACTCTGAGTATGACCAACTCACTTTCTACTTTATGTATGTAGGTACAGTAAAAATACTGGATTTTAATTTTTCAGCAACTGGGGTAATGCGCAACTGCGTATGATAGTGCTTGGATCCAATTTTTTGATAACGGTATTGAGAATAGTATTGGATTTTTTAAATTAGTTAACTTGAGTGAACAGTTGAAATTGTGCAATGGTGTGTGTGATTAGCACAAATTACGCTAAAATATTGAAGGAAGTAAAATGTAAAGTTGAAAACGAAAGAAAATAGATGATTGCATGAAAGAAAGAAGCAGACGAGAAAATAATGCTATTGGGCAAAGGAGGCGAAATGTAGAGAAGAAGAATGCCAACCCAGAAAGAGAGAGAAAGACGAATCATGGGTAAGAAGCTGAGGAAGAAGATCCGCCCCGACTGGTGAATGACAACATCTTGCATGCTCAACTGAGAGTTCTTTAAAGTAGGGGCGGCCCTGTTTCTCAATCTTAGTTTCAACGTATGGGATTTGCGTCACCTCGTATGCTAAAAGTTGGAAAAGAAGAAAAGAAGATCAACGATGAGTCGAAGAGACGAGGAGGATTTGGACGAGGATTACACACAAGCTTGAGGGTTACATGATTTCCAAAGTCTCAAAAGGTCCGATCAGTCATCTCCATCCTCACTGTTCGACACTCTCATCACCCGAGTTCAGATCACTCAGCAGAATCATTTTATTCCGAAGGCGACACTTTCTATTCACAAAGTGACACACAATACGGAAAAAACACTAGACTTCATTGACGCTATCAACAATATCCTTCTTGCATGGTTCTTGTTCTTGGAGCGCAGACAATATAATCCCTTACAAAAATTCTTCCTCGGAGGCAAAATACTGTACATGTACTGTACATGTTTCGATTGTCAACACAAAGTGAAACCGTGTCATTCGACAAGTTTTCAGTGAACCTTTAGCAACGTTTGCCATTGTTCTCATTCTTTCATTTCGGTTTAAAGTTACTCTTAAAAGTGAGAAATTTCAATGATTCTTCACAAAAAGCAGTGTAAACTCGTGATAATTACTAGCATTACAAAGTGAAGGTTGAGGTTTTTGAGTTTCGAACAATGTTCATACGTTCGTCAATTTAATATTATCGCTCATACCGTTAATGATTTCCCGTAAAAGGATTTCGAACGTGAGCTGCATTACAAGAATTTGCTTTCCAATGTGAGTGTTCACTTTCTCGTTCACTTTAGTTCATTTGTAGCTTAACTAAAGCTGGACAAAAACGTAACGCAAATTCAAATTAACTACTTGTACTAGTGGTATCTAAATAGATATGTCCTATGATCCATCCAATAATGCAAAGATATCAGAAACCACAGTTGTTGACACTAGTGAAAATGAAACTAGTCCTACTTGTTTGAGTGAAAGTTCTCCACCTCAACAACAGTCCTTTGGGTTTAGTCTACTGGCTTCAAACACTCCATCAGACACACCTGTGAGCACAACCCTTGCGCTGGCCACCAATCCGACTCACCATCTTCATCTTCAACATCATCATCATCATCATCCACATCAATTGTTCCCTTCTCATTCTGCTGCTACAATGGCTGGGCTCATGGCCACTGTGGATCATCTCAATCGTCCCTTGACACAGTCAGCTGCTGACTTTTGCTGTGATTGGTCTGCGGCCGCTTCCTTCTCATCTCCAATGAGAGAAATGGAAGGTAATAAAATGACATTCACTTTCCTTACGATTACAATCCCTGTGATTATGAATCGAATCAATCATTTCAGTTTTACTGCCAGCTTCATGCAATCATTCCAATGAACGCGTTCTCGAGAACCGGAAACCACAATAATTTTTCAGTTTTATAGTACGCATTAAGTACACCATAATACTATACAAAACTGGCCCAAAAATTGTTCAAAATATAGAATTGTTGGAACTTTTGAAACTGTGCGAAGTTGAGTGTAGAAGTTACGAGTGAAGTTGGTTTCACATCATAAAGTGGATACATTAGCTGATAACGGCACGCTAAAATAGCAGGTTTGGAGAGATAACGGATGAAAGATGAGGTCGGTGTGCATGACTACTCCAAAAAATGATGTTGCTTATTATGTCAAGGAATGTTGTTCAGATACGTCTTTACATCTTGGAAACTGTTTCAACGTTCAAGTGATTAGTCATGGGTCACAGGTCACACATTGCGTGGAGCATTATAACAACCATAGTCATATAATACTAAACGTTAAAACGAACGGTTCTGTTTCAGCAATTTACCGTTTTGCACATTCCCCCGAAAAATATTTGTATCTTTTATCTAGAAATGTCAAAAACAGAAATCAAGAGTATGGAAATATAATGTGCAATGTATCATTGAAATCCAAATTATGACTGTTACTGCATCGTTCGTTATCATTTAGTATTCTTGTGCGTTCTGACTCCCATAAGCATTCTATATACGAAGTACGTCTTCGAATTCTGATATAGTAGTAAATTAAATGGAAATTATGACAGTTGTATACTCATAATTGCTTTTTTTGCAAATAGCATGCTTGCTCACTGCTGGAAAAGGTCGATCTCCTACGATTATGGAATACACAACACCTCCCCCGCAGACTTCACAAGGGAACGGATTGTCTCCCATGCAAATTTCAAGTAATCAATTTCATTTTAATTCCAAATCAACTGGGGATAATGGAAGCTTCACATCCTCCGCACCACAGCCTATTTCTCCAGTACGACGGTCCAAGTCGAGTTCTAATACTAGCAACAACAACAACAATGTTTCTCATCAAGCAGCAATGAGTAAGATTTCGGATGATTCTGGAAGAAAACAGCAGTTGCTCCTTCATCCAAAACTGAGTACAATCACTGCAAACTTGGAGATGAAAGCTCTTTGGGATGAGTTCAACGAGTTGGGCACTGAGATGATAGTGACCAAAGCGGGTCGTCGCATGTTCCCCACATACCAAGTTCGCATTTATGGCATGGATCCACAAGCTGATTATATGCTCATGATGGACTTTGTGCCAGTTGACGACAAAAGATACCGTTACGCCTTTCACAGGTATTTTAGATATTGATTTGATTGTATAGTCATATAATAATGAATTAATCGATCAATTGGTGTTTGGTGACGTCACATAACAAACTAACGTTATATAGAGTTAGAGCACAAGGCACACACAGAACAAAACGTTTGTTTTCGAGACTGCATATAGATTTCTTTATGTAACGTCATCTCATCTGTGCAGTATGAATAGAGAGGACAGTAAAGTAATGCCAGAATTTCTAGAAGGTTACAGTAGCGTATAAGCAATTTGTAATACACAAATACGGAAGACTGAGTGAATTATACGCGTTCATACATACGTTACTGTACATTCACCTTATATCTCCAGTCTCCCGTGAGTGATCTTTCTTTAGTTCAAAAGGCAGCATTCTTGAAACATCGAAAGCTAAAGAGTTGTTGTGCCATAAAGCGACAGACTCACTTCTGTCAGGCTGGACTGGTCGTAAGCAAACACTCAGGTGTCGACATCATCCCGCTCTCTTGATGAAGATGAATCCTCTGTTTGGATTTATGCCGATCACTTGTCTCTATAAATTACTAAATGTGCCTCTCCTGTTCTCTTGTCTTGTCGTCTCACACTCTTGAAACAGGCCCACTCACCTTGTGTCAAGATGACAGAGCAAAAACTTTCTTGCCTTCTTTTTACCCTTCTTCCTCTCTAATGATCTACGACTTTCTTTTGCTCTTCTGACTTCTTCATGTATGTTTTTCTGCTATAGTCTCTTCTCCTATCCTTCTATTTACTGTAATTCAGCCACGATTTCACTCAAGCCAAAGCCAACAGGCCAAGAGTTCTTTATTCTTTGATCTGTAAATCACGGAACTGTCATGTTTTTTGATGACGTTACGCTCAATATGTTCACTAGTGCTTGCGATGTGCCCTTTTAAAGAGGTTGAATTCGTTCAATGGAAAAAAACGAAATGTGAACTCATCTGTTAATTTTCAGTTCAAGTTGGGTCGTTGCTGGAAAAGCAGATCCGAATTCACCACCCAGAATCCACGTTCACCCCGATTCACCAACGAAGGGAACCCAATGGATGAAGCAAGTGATTTCGTTTGATAAACTGAAACTAACAAACAATCAACTGGACGACAATGGGCATGTAAGTTTTTCTTTCCGTACTGTTGTTTTTAAGTCAGTCTCATTGCTGTTAAGCATTGTTGGTTCTTGGTTCCACAATAATGGCTCGCAGATAGTATAATACAAAGCTTGTAACACGCATTATATACATTTTTACGACGGACGACGTTCAAATGTGAGACAAAGACAAAATCTGGATGTGGAACGTGTCAAAGAGATTTAGAGAGGAAGATAGGGGAAGCTATTGATGAATGTGTTTGCTAATGGGACAGATCATTCTGAACTCAATGCATCGTTACCAGCCCCGTTTTCATGTTGTCTACGTGAATCCGAAGAATGAGGATGTTTCTCACACGGAGAATTTCAAAACTTTTATCTTTCCCGAAACAAAATTCACCGCCGTGACTGCCTACCAGAATCATCGCGTAATGCTCTTTTATTTCCAACTTGAACTAAATTACACTCATTATGGTAAAATCCTTGTCTTAACTACACTCATTTTTTTGAATATGTCAAAACAGATAACTCAACTCAAAATTGCGAGTAATCCATTCGCTAAAGGCTTTAGAGACTGTGACCCTGATGACTGGTAAGGATCGTCAAAATTTATTTTTACAGTTGTAGCAATCTAATCGAGTATCCTCAAATGATGAATTATAGTTGGCATTGACTTGACGGACACATCTGAAATATCTTTGTTCTTTATTAAATTTCATTTACAGTAGTGTAGTTGAAGCCTTGAACCATCAAGTACAGCAGCAACAGCAGCAACAACAACCATCGTCCACAAATTCTCCAGGGAATTCTGGATCCAATCTTTCACGTAGCAATAAGAATTCACAGTCTCCTCCGACGAGTCAGTCGGGTGGATCGGCAGGGAGCAGTCGAGGAGGAACAACAGCCACTTCGAATACTTCACTTCAGCCTCATTTTGCGCTACAAGGAATCGGACAAAATTCACATTACCCTAGTCTTCCAGGCTCACCGGTTAATAGCAAAGACGGCGTTAAAGGTATAGTACTGATGAGACTTTAAATACCCTTTGTAAAGAGTAACGCTTTGTAACTAGTTAGCAAATAGTTATCGGTGAGCTCCTATGATTTCATTAGTTACATGTCATGCGGCTAGTTGCGTTTAGTAAATGACTAAGAGCATGAAACGGAAGATTACATGCTACGTTGCGCTACGCTACGTTCTGAAGAAGGAAGAAGAGGTGACTTGTGAAAGTGGTGGAGAAGGTGTTTTTGCATTGTTTTGCCTCATTGGTCTTTGTCAGTGTGTATCCCACATGAAATAAATCACTTTCGACTCGACCCGACCCAACCACAAAAAGTGAGGGGAGTAGAAAAACTCAACTCAAAAGAAAAGAGAAACGAAAATGCAAGTTACTGGAGGGAAATGTTTTGCTGGTTGCTTCTTCTTCTTCATCGTGTCTTCTTCTCTCTGACTTCTCGATCTTGTCAGACGTTTTCCCTTTGCATTGGTGTTTGGTGTTTTCCTATAAAGCAATAGTATAGTAGCTTCCGAAGTAAAATGTTTTTGCTAGAGTTTCCGAGTCTGAGAGAGCAGTGTTGTAGTAATGTAACTACTACGTCTAACTAATAATGTGCATGAATGCCTTTCCGACAGGAGGAACGAGTGCGTGTGGTTTCGAAAGAATCGCAAGACTTAAAAAGTGGGTAGTTAACTGAGTCGTTTGAGAACACAGTTGAATTCTTGATTTTTAGATGCATCTGCTTTGACGCTACCAAGGAAAAGGCTTAGGAGTGACACTTCATCTCCTTACTGCTCCAACTGCTGCTATACAAAACTACTGGACGGAATTTTTTCTTTTAAACTCATTGGTTTCAATGCCCTTTCCGTTGATAATGCACGGTGTGCAGTATGCGATTAGCGTCAGTCGTTTAGAGAGCAAAATGGGAATGAATGGCAGGCAAGGACGACAAAGCAAAAGGAGACAAGAAGGCAAACACCAAAAAGCAAAGCAAAAAGACGTTTGTCGTGAATTGTGGATGAGCAGATGAGCACCCACACGAACGATCACTTTTTGGTCTTGTGAACAACGAACAAGTTCAAGCATAAGAATAAGGAGGATGTGTTTGTGACTAGTGACTCTCTTGACTATTTCTTCTTTTGCTTTTCTCTTTCGTCGTACGACAAGGATCTTTCGTTTTTTAGCGACACTACTCTCAGAGAATTTGAGGGAGACACTGACGTTAGTTATGATGCATAGACGGAGTCTCCACATTGGAATGCATGTTTAGGGAGTGCCAATTATAGTTGGCATTTGACACGCATAAATGTACTAACAAATCGATTGCACATGAGGCAATGAGCTTAAATGATTTTGAACCCTTCATCCTTGTATGTTGTATCTTATATGAATTAGTGCATAATAGAGTCTGTTTCGTCCTTTTCAGTTCCTTATAGCAGTAACGATGCTCACTCATTTGACAAAACTGACTACCTTCGCATTACATTAGGTACATTTCATTTCTCTGTTTTTCCACTGCTTAATGCGTTGGTTATCCGTCCTTAGAAGAACTCCCGTGGCGCTTTCTCCTGCCAGGAAACGACTGCCTGTGCACAAATCATGATGAGTGTGTTCTTACTATATGCAGGGTGAGAAAGGGCAAGTTATTGTTAGCTTTACGACCACGGTCATCGATACCCTGTGGAAACATTAAGGACTGTGGTCCTTTCCGTTCTTTCGTTCATTCATATCCTAATGCATTTCAAAGGAGGACGGGTGGAAATTGACAACTGATACTTTAGAGTTGCACATTCCTTCAAGGATTTCCCCCCATTTTCACAATGAGCAAAGTTGTCACTGTTTATTTAGAGAGTTTAAGTTAGAGTGTGTATATAATGTTATAGGTACTTCCAGGTTTCCCACAGTCTTTACTACACGATTGTGTTTCCTTTCGGTCATGTCATGTAAGAAAAGACATCGTGAAAGAAGTGGAGTCGCGTGCACAGTGCTCTCTTTGTGAAAAGATGTAAATGTAGACGCGGTTACTAAAGGGTAAAAAGTAAAAGGTACAGGAATACAGAAGTTCTCTAAAGTGTTGCATGTTGTTGCTTAATGTGTTTCTAATTGAGACGGAAACATATGAAAATGTGCAACTTTTTGCATCTTGGCATAATTGTTTGCCGTCTTCACAACGTGCACCAGTAAATAAGTACATGACAAGAAATCTTCTTAGTATTTGTTCTTCAGCATGGGATAGAGTTGAGTTGTGTCTTGAGAGTCGAGATTGTGAGTCTGTGTCTCAATTTTTGGCACGAGTGCGGACTAATGACAAGAGCTCATCCATTACACTCCTGTCGCTTGTCGAGATGCCGAAGTGGGCATTGTATGCATAAATAGAGAAGCAAGCTCATGTTTTTCTCCTCTTCACGATTAATTTCGTTGACAGCCGCTCTTCCTGTCATATAACTCGGATATCTCTGTTTAACTCGTATGGTTGCTATTCTCCACGTGTTCCATGAGAACATCGAGTCGAAAGACAAACCCTTACACACGGCCTGTGAAAGAATCCTATACAACGCACAGGCCGTCATAATGTTGTCCCCAAAAGTCCCTCTTCTTCCCATCTTATACTCATTCTACGTGTGAGATGAGAAGGCAATGTGTGCCACGCCACGAAGGAAATAGGAATAAGAAGCTATGGTTGTTCCTGTGACACGTCTTAGTCAACTTGGTTCATGTAGAGGATGATGAAAGAGTGGGAAAACTCATCCATAACTCAGCGGGGCCGTTTCACACCTTGAAAACAAATCCACACTCACGTTGATTTATGGAATTATCATTTACTCATTTATTACCCTCTCAACTCATATAGCACCGTTTCACACACAGTCCCCATAAAGGATACCTTAGACACACACATGTCAAAACACATTATTATAGATGAACGTGTACCGTGTTACTTATGCTTTCTTACGTGGACCAAATTTGGAGCGTCTCACGTCTCATTATGCAAAGCATTATAAAAACCAGAAGCTTGATTAGCTATGATTCATGTTTGAACTAAAACTTCGTACACCTGATTTTTCCATGTAGTGTTATTAATAGGTGTAAAAATACCAGTTCTGATCTTGGATCTTGTTTATCCAACAGAAGAAAATCCAACTTCTCCATTGCTGGAAGCGGACGCTTTGTTTCCCCGAATGTTTGCAGCGGCAGGGGGACCAGCAACAGGTCTTTTTCACTCCGGTGCTCCACCTGGATCAACAGGTGCCGGATCAAATCCTCGGGGGACCATTGGAGACACTATGACATCAATTAGTCAACCTTATGGTACCGATGTGTCTCACTATGGACCTATTTACTATTCCAACTACGCTTCACTCGCCAAAACCAACAGGTCAAACCCTTACAGTCGCACCACTGATCCTTACTACAACATGTATCAAAACTTTTACAGACCACCGCCAGTTCCTAACTCTTACGAATCTCGGTGAAATTAAGCTTTTAAACATTTTTTTCATTAAGCTTTATTGCAAGGAATTGCATTTTTCATTCATCGTACATTACTACATTGGAAAAGTTTCACATTTAATCGCTACGTTATATATTCGTGTTCCGATTCCGTACATTTCCAGTATGAGGACTCAACAGTGAAAGAAACGTTGTGTGTGATCATGATGACGGGAGTTATTGAACATTACAAGAAAATACTATAATCGAATTTCCAAAAATGTTGATATTGACAATGAATTATATAAATGGACTCTTGTCCTTTTTTGTTTATGGCATATGACGAGATAACTTGTAATCAAATATAGGTTATATGCGAGAATGCTATTAACAGCATAAAATATATTTCGTGTTTTTGGATGTCATAATCAAGAAAGGAGTACGAGTGAAAGTCGAGACCTTAAAAGGTACAATCATTTGTTATCATTACAAAATAAACGTAGACGTAGAATAATTATGATTGAATGCTATGTTAGGAATCATTTTACAGAAATGAGATTTATTAATTCAATTCTCCATTGCAATGAAATCTTTACAGGCGTGTATAAAATGCTTTGAGTACTTTGTTCGCTTGCTTATTAGGTTAAATAAAAAAAATGAACCATGATATCTGTTTCGTTTACATGACTATAATTATTTGGAAAGAGTAGTAGGGAACAAGGCGTTTGAATGATTGTAAATAATTAAGCTTAAGCATTAAAAAAAACAATGTTCATAGTTTCTACATACAAATTTAAAATAATACAATGAAGGATTATTGTGATACAGTTAAAAGTTGGATTGAAAATGAATATGAACGGGCAAGGACACAATAAATTCGAAGATTATTAATATAGTAAACAATGAAATGCTTCCGTGTTGTTTGTATCATGCATATTTACCCGTAATATTTATTTGTCCTCATTTTACATCATGTGCAAATTCTGCTTCATTCGAAAGAAGAAACCACAGATCACAGTGGACTCTAAATAAGTATTATATAAAACCCAACTTGTGAAATTTGAGGGTACGAGTTGCTACCATCTCACTTTGAACGGTGGACGACGCTCCTCGTTCAGAGCAAGATTTTCAAATTCTAAAATTAGACATGGCACGTAGCTTTCCCAATAACATTCCAAACAGCTAATCCTCATTTAGACCGCGGACGAACTCACAATCTTCCACTAATGACTGCGTTTATGCACTAGTTGCATTGCATGGTCGTCCGTTTTGCAAAGTTACCAGTTACCACTTGCCATCAGCATCGTGCAGAACACCACAAGGAATGTTTTTGACGATTTTTTGAAACATTTTTTGCATTTTTTTGATACTAAACAACTTGTCATTTGAGATTACATTATTTCTCGTATTTTTCTAAGCACAGCATAAACTTATTTACAATTTCATAATTGCAATTATGAGTTTTGAAAACATACGTGGATTTTAGCATTAGGAATGAAGATGAGATTCTCTTCTTTTAGTGGATAAGGATAGAATTGACTTGATGGGCCATAGTGCTGATCGACCAGATTGGATACCAGAGGCAAAACATCGGAGTAGTTATCGACTGAGGATGTGTTTACAAGAAGGAGAGATTAACCAGAAGACCTTAAGCTGGGTGGATCTGCAAGTATTACTTTGGGTGGCAAACCACACCATCAGTTTTTGGAAGACCTAAGATGCAAGATGTAATGTATAAAGACAAGGGAAAAAATGAATCCCTTTTACCTCCACAGTGTTAGCAGCACGTTTTTACTGATCAGGTTGAAAAAGCTTCTACACATCTTTTAACTTGTACAAGAAATGCACTATTTTTTCTCCAAGACGATCATGTTCACGCCGAGTATCACTAAAATCCTAAGCAGTTATTGTTTCACTTTTCTGCTTCCTCTCTCAACCGAAAAAAGAGTTAAAGCTTTGTGGTCGTTATGAGGGTTACTCACATTTACATTGCATTTTTATTATCTGTGTCTAAGATCGTACGACCTAAGTTCAACACTGCATATTGGTAAAACAAGAACATTTAAAGGAAACTTCCAATGTGTAACTTTAATGGCATGACTTTCAAATATGAAGTGTATTAGTATACTTTCCTACTAATGCACTATGACTGCCATTAATGTTTCACATTGTGGTTGTCCAGGTCATTCAAAGAGTTACTTTTCTTCGTCTGTTTATTCCACAAGATAAGAAAGCATTGAAGAAATCACACTTACAAATTACTTTCTTTGAATTGTTATTATTACCCACCAACCCTTGTGAAATGCTTTTCAGCTGCAGCGGGGTTATTTTGAGTTGAATATCTGAATTATAAAACAACTTTCAGCATCAACATGCTGAGATGGTTTCGACAGCGATTTTTCAATGTGCCAACATGTAAAAGTAAACACATTAATTATTATGGTTTCTCATCAAAAAAGGCGTTTCCAGAATAAAACACGCATTAGCAGACTCTGAAAAACACTTCAAAAATGTTATCACAATATGGGAAACTCGAAAATGTCGGAATTGCAAACGGAAACTTTTATTTCCAGAGAAACCAGGGAATTTGTTAGGATGGAATACTTCACTTTTCTCATCCGCCGGAAATGACACCTTTCCAAGTTGTTTATTTGGTATGCACTTTTGCGGAAAAATATCCAAATTTGGTGTTACAGACTAAGAATTCAATCATCAAGTGCCTTTGAACCTTAACGTGCCGAAGGAATGCCGACAAACAAACCAACTTACTGGACCAGGCGGCGGCGAAAATTCAAAGGATATGCGGCGGACGAAAAGTCCTTTCATGGCAAAAATAGTAACTTTTTTGATAGAGCAAAAACAAAACCTGGGCCTATGAGAAAATCCTAAATTAAAATCCACTTCATTGGTAAGTTATCTTGGACATTTTTCATAATACAAGCGTAATGTCATATTAAAACAAAGAACACAAGCTGTAATTTCGTAATTTTTAAAAACACTAGGTGTGTGTCATAGTTACTATTATGCAATTACGGTCATTCTACAAAGCAATTGGTCAATATTTTCTGATTTCGGGATTCTGTTTTAAATGTTTCGAAGTAAATAAAGCGTTGAAAACGATATGAAACTTAAAGATATAGACAACGACATGAGCAGTGTTCGTGCTGGAAAGAGAACTTAAAGGCGATGCAAAATGAACTTATCTCAAAAGTCACAAAAATAAGAATAATTTTTAATAATTTCTTCTGCTAGCTTTTTGTTACTGCAGATACACCCGGATCATTTCTGTTCACATAAGTACACAATTTAGACTGCGCCCTGGCAGTAAATTAAAGTAGAGTAAATATTATTAGTCGAACGTTGCACAATATTGCTCGCTTTCGTTTGCTCTGACTCAGTCAGGCTGAATGTGGAAAGATCCTCAATATTTTACGGTGTACCACCCTTTTACTTGTACCATATCCACAAAATGAAAACTGAATTCTAGAGATTTCAGGCATATGGCATGGCGTATGGTTTAGTAGGTAATAAACAGTTTTTTTATTTCTTACGGATATCAATGAATCAGACCACCACAAGGCGATGTACGGAAACGGGATAATTGTTCTATTAGAATGATAATGAATAACTCTTTAATAAAGAGTTGTTTAAATGTACAGTTTCTGTGCCTTATTTGCTTGTTGTTTTGTTTATATTAAAAGAAAGATGAAAGGATTTTTTGCTTATTGATGATTGATGACATTACAAAGGAGATGTTTTGGGAGATGTGTTGGGATCAAATGAAGCGTGTGATGTCCATTGAAACATTCAAAATGCTGATTTACACGATGTCGCAAAGAGCAGATGGAAAGGAGCACAAATTATCTGTACACATGCTCGTTTGGATGCGACAGCTCGGGTGGATGATGCTACTTTTAAAAATAAAATGCTGTGTGAGAGTGGCACAAGTTGACAAGCCTTTGACACACTGACGGTGACTGATTGGGCGAAGGGTGTCGCTCCATCCCGTCTTTCTCTCTAATTACACTAGACATTCTTGCAACACTTGAGACAGAGACGAACATTCATGTTCTGATCGATCACAAAATGCCAAACATAGCAGAATATACTACAATCTTTTGACAATTATACGACTCTTCCCGTCCTCTCCAAAATGTGCACAAAGGATTAACTCGGATTTGTGCAGAACAAATATTCAATTTATCCCTTTTCTAGAAAAAAAAGAGAAAAAAACATACAACATTTTGACACTTTTATGTTACACAAGGTTTTACTGGTCCCACGTCCCATATTTTTCCTTGAGGCTGGTTGAATCCATGCAAACCAAAAAGGTAGTAACTGAGAAAAGTGGCAAATGGCAATGGCAGTACAAAAGTGTCTATTATTTAGTCTTAACTTCAGAGGTGTACATTTGAGAAGGAAAGGAATATAAACACGAGATCATGTTGGAAGTTGGAACGACGCGTCGCTGGAAGTGTCTGCTGTGTACCCATGGGCCATTGACTGTGTCACTATATTGTAGCACGGGGTGTCTTAATAGCTTCCACATTTTCTTAAAATGTCCATTTTTACTGTCTGATTTTACTGCTCTTCGAATGAAGGAATGAAAGCAGCACCCGGCCGTTGTGGTGGAGGGTGCAATCTTCCAGAGATGAGGCGGACGGTCGTCTTCTATGTACTAAGAATCTATATGTTCCTACTTATTAGACGAAACTCAATCACCCATAATGAAATTAATATCGGTCGTGTCAAAACTAATTTGGGAAAGAAGTCAACTGAAGCATAACCTTTAACTGCATCTGCATCGCTGCAAAATTAAAAAGAGAATACTCCAGCACGTTGTAGAATCGTTTGAAAGAAAAAAAACCAAACTTTGTTGACGTTACTAGTAACGTTTTCAATTGCAGCTTATGATCCTTAATCTGTAGAAATAACTAGTAATATTGCTCAAAGGTGTTTCTGTGAGAATGACAAGACAGGAGAACGAAGAACATGAGGCAGCAACTGGTGAGAAGGGTTCACAACCGATGAGTGCATACAGAGAGTTAGTATCGACACTCGAGAGATGAAATGACCCCCCACCGATGAGGGTATAAACTTCAAAGTCAAAAGTTTGTCTTTGCGGAAACACATCTTGCTGTCTCAGGAAAGCAACACAGTTCTAATATACTCCTTGAGAGAAACTTGAGCTGGGAATACATGAAGTTTTGAATGGCCACACCGGCGTGTGTACAAAAATCTCCTCAATCCTTGTACAAATGTTTCCTTTCCCACTGGGGTATTTGTTGTGTAGTAACACTACCACCAAAAACTCCTTTACACGCAAAACTGACTTGTCATTTGCACACTCTCCAATGGACGAACACCGTTTGGAGCGTCTCCGAAGAAGCGGCTCGTGTTACACCCAAAAGTCAAAGTTTCACGCTTCGAAAAAACGAAAAGTCATATAATGGACAAGGAGAATATATACGCACTTATTCAGAGCGTAAAGCTATAAGCATGTTAGAATATAATGCTACGAATGTCTTTCGGATCTTTCCTCATTCCACCACGGTCGGTTCGGAGGGAACCACTTAGAACGGGAATTTTGCTCTAATTTCCCGCATGACTTAGATTTCCAAGATAAACATTTAATAAGTCATTTATCTCTATCGTGAATGGTAAATGAATGTTATTTGGCTGGACTGTTGCCCATAAGGATGACATAATTAAGAGAGATGGTCATTGCTGTCGATAAAACACACCAAATAAAGAATTGATATTTTTGTGTCAATTTATTTCAAAGACGATGAAGATGCCTGTATAATATACTTATAGTACGCATAAAAAGTATCATCAGAAGCATTCTGACTTTGATACAAATTACAAAGTCCAAGCTGAACTGAACAGCATCTTGGAATAGTAAAGTATTAAAACCCATTTTTAAGACACATTGAGTGTAAAAGGAACAGCAAATTGATTGAAAAAGCAGGAGAGTAAGCTGAAAGTGTGTGAGAAGTATAGGTTTCCTTAATGTGAATGCTAGGCTGTGGTCTCACAACAGAAACATTCCAACTCGGGAAACGGGAGCAATAATGTTGGATTGATCGTTTTCCGTGTTTTCTTAATGTGACGTGCACCTTCCTCTCTCCAAAAACCGGGAAGACAGTTTAGCATTCAGGGTGGTTTTGGTTGGATATATGCCCCAAACTTCCTGTGAGCTGTTTCAAATGTTGTTGAGCAGATTGTGGATGAGGACCCTACGAAGAAGCCAAGAAAGCCAAAAAGTGAGTATAAAGTATCTAGTTTTGTGTTCGAATGCTGAAGCTGGAATGGCTCATCCTGGAATGGCAGAAGTAAAGCGTGTGTGTGTGTGGGAGTAAGAAGATGAGGGTTGGATTTGGTTACATAATGTACCCTAAACTCCAGCCCCATGCAAACAACACTGCAAAAGAAAAAGAATTAATCATGGTAAATAGTGAGTTTGAAAATACATGGACCTGTGGGCTGACAAGTTGGGTCAACAGTCAACACGTCCCAATCGATAAATTACTCCTTCTCCTCAGGTTGTCTTTCCCTTTTCCCCTTGTCTTAGTCTCTTCTTCTGTCTATATGTCCCACTTCTATACTAAAAATGCAATGTAAGCCAAATTGAGGAGGCTTGTTATTTTCAACTCTCTCGAATCTAAAAAGAAAATCCACTCATGTCTCTTCGTCCATACACACGATCCAGATTAAACCGTCACATCGTAGAATACACAACAACACGCGTTTTACTGCTTGCTTTAGTTGTAGTTTTATAGCAGATATACAGTACTATTATAGTATGGTTAAATGTTGCAATGTAATGTGTACGTTTCTGTGGTTTGAATTGGTACGAAACTAAAATTGATAATTTCTGTTGAACTTTTTATTTTGCCGTTTTGGACAGAGTTTTGAACAGGCGAATGAAAAGTCAATTCCTATTTCCAGTAATGTTTTAATGCCCTTGAGCTAGAATGGATGGCAAGATATGTCAATTAGTCATTCTTTCAAGTACTTTAAGTTTGTGTTTAATATAAGGACGTATCAAAACCCTTATGAAATACGTAAACATTTGAGAATGATCGACTTCAGATAAATATATCATTTGTTTTAGCTTAGGTTTCAGAATTTATTTTGTCGGCGTTTCCGACTATACGCAGAAATGAATGTTCTAAATTAAACATTTCTAAAGTATTTCCCATTGTACTGTAGGTAGTAATCTATACGCTTTGTCTTTCAGTTATCGAATCCTTAGGCTCTTAAAGGAAACTAACGTGTGTGTAACTACCTGGAACTTAACTTTATCTGATCCAGGTAGTAGTCTGACCTGACATCAGTATCATATCGACATTGACTATGGTTTCGGTTGTACTACTATGACGAAAATGCCGACAAAGTATATTTTAGGGACAAAAGAGTATGAGGTGTGAATGTTTTAAAGGACAGTATACACAACTATTTTTAAACGGCTTTGTAGAGATTTAGTTGTAAATAGTCAGTAATGTTGTGGCTCGTTTCATTTTTTTGGACGACCATTTTTGTAGTTCGTCAAAGCTGTCCTTTTATTTTTTAGCTGAAATTGACAAGTTTAGTGTATTTTAAAAATTAATTATATATTTGAATCCTGTTACAACTATGTTTGAATTCATTTACATTCACACAACGTACTACGTTCCAATGAACAAGCACAAATAGTAGGAGTGCATTGGAAGACGAAGAAAAGAATATCAAGTTTCTTTCGACTCCATAACTGCTAAGGTAAGATTTTGTATTTTGTATATTAAATAACTGAATAAGTCACTATTATATCGTAATGTAGATTATTAGAATATTGGTATTTGATGATCACTTGATCACTCCTCTGCAAAATTCTGTGTAGCAGAAAAATAAGCAAAGATCCATTTACCAAACGCCACGGTCATTTGACTGTCAACGTCAACAACTTGTTTTTTTATTAATTCTTCAATGTCATGACAGGAATCTTTTTAGGCTATCGATAGTAAATTGATACGGTCTATATTCTGTAGAATGTAAATGAAACCATATAAATGTTACTTCACAAAACGAGTGATGTCGACGCATGATGACGTATTTGTTCACATTGTACAATCTTATGTAAGTCGTCCTAATAGGTAACCGAGGTTGTACAGTTGTACTAGTTGTACAGTAAGTTATACTTACTGAATGAAGTCTACGTATCTACTTGTTATATTGTTATACTTGCACTTTGCACAATGTACAAGAAAATGAAATCTGGAGAAGGGAAAACGTAGTATAGCACTCGTCATCGTCACATTCTCAATTTCAACCTCATGTTCATGAACCAACTGTTGCTCGTTCCTGTTGACATAACTTTTGAAACATTGTGGTCTTGTGAATCATATTTACAGCACTGTTTTCCCATCATTTTTTCTTCCTAGTGTAACCCAAGTTGAATGAGTTTTCTGTTTTTGTAAGTATTGACAAACAAGGCAAACTTTTTATCAAAGGCTGTCATTCAATCTCAAAGTACCCCAGAACGTTCTGAGAAGATTTGGTTTTACAGTTGTATCTACAGTTGTTTAATTTCAAACGTAATTAATACATAGTAGACGTAATAAACATAAATCAAAATGATGACTGAAAAGGTCAAGAGTTGAGCAATTAACCCAGATTAGTAAAGTTTTTACTGGTGGATGAAATTGGTCCAAGAAGACGCGACGACATTATTTGGGCCCAGAGGCCCAGACAGACAGCTTTTAAAGGAATTACGACGAAGGGTCAAATCGTGGCGACAATTTGTGCGCCACGGATGAAATGATTTGGTTAGTTTGGTAGTAAAGGGCAATCCGTAGTTGTGGCATTTGCGGTCATTTGTTGTGACAAGGGAGGAGCGCTTGTCACATGAAATTGTGTGTGGCCTCTTCTCAGACTGTGCCGTTTTTTCCAAAAAATATCATGCCTTCGCTTCGTATATTCAGAGGAAAAAGATTATTACAGCTTGTACCTAAACAGGCGCCAGGATTTATAGCATTCCAAAACTAACGGATTAGAGTTTATAGTTTTTTCTCAAATGATATGCACACAGATCAGAGACTCACACACTCGTACACATGGTCGTTGGGAATGAATTAAGTAATCAAATGAAATATGGAGAAGAGAAGAAGACAAGCTTGAAGAGTGCACATCGAGAGACAACTGTGTAAATATGAAATGTTGGCCTAGAAATGTAGGACGTGGACGTGAACGTGTGTGAGCAACGTAAAAATGCTAAAACTTTAAAAAGGTTATATTAGAAGGAAAAAATCCATTCGGTGCGGCACACCATGATGTCCATCGTCAAGGAGCATTTAGGGAGGCGAGAGACGTTCGAATTTGTCAAATTTTCGCCTCTTCTTAGCCATGGGGTTTGAAATGTGTTAGAACTACAGTTGACGACGGCTCCTTTCCAACTTTACTTAACTCTTGTACAGTCTGCACTCTGTCTATCTGAATGGACTCATCGAGACTTCTTCTCACATCTTGCATTAAGAGTCCAAGTAAGTGAAAAGAGCCTCGCGACGACCAACCACAGAAAGTTATATTGATGGTGATTGTCGAAGGACTCAAAATGAGGGGTTTCAACTTCAACTTCTTTTATAAATATTACTTCTCCTTTGGAGATGATCGTTGCGATAGAATGACTTTCGACATGTAACTCCTAAGAAGTACACCAGAATGGGCCAAAAGCAAGTCCGGACCAGAAGAGCAAGAGGAACTGGAAAAAGAGAAGTGGAGAGAGGAAGGAGAAAAGCCTCATGAATCTGTCGTCGAAAAAGATATTGAGTTGGGAAGTCAGTGTAACGACAGAAAATTTCATCGAAGGCGACCAACTGTGAAAACTTTTGCGCTGGTCCACGCACGTTTATTTCGCCATGAGAAAAGAGACAGCTGTTTACATTGGCCACGTCCACATTTTTTTGCGTTTGCACAAAAGAAGCTCCAGGCAGATAAAAACACCATAAAAACAATCATTTCTCATTATTACTAGTTATGCATAAGTAAACTACTACGTACTATAATAAATGTGTCACCTTCATATAATGACGTGTTACGCATATTAAGGATATGCATTTATATAATATATGGTATATATATAATATGCGCATTTATATTATTGAAATGTGTCATTCACAATTAAATAAGTTTGTGGAATCTAGAAGGAAAAGTTGACGAATTTTGAAACACTGGATGTTATTTACATTTTATTGATGGAAAAAGCGGAAAAACTCTTCGACTTTACATGCACTTCTATAGTTTGGATGCACTATAATTCAAAAAGGCAACTTGAATTTAAATCCTCGAAATGCGTTTCTCACTCCAGAAAACTCTGGCTGGAACTCCGCCTTGGTCATGCATTACAGATTGTACTTGCAACTCAGGATTTGACGTGGTTCTCAAACCCAACAAATCTTTCACAAACGTTTCCAAATCCGAATGTACAATTCGCACATCGGCTCGACTATGCATGAGTAGAAAAGAGGCCAAGTGATTAGCTGCCGGTATCACCGGAGATCCTTTCGGAGCAGCGGATTCCATGATACTAAGCATAGACACTAATTGTTGAACTACTGGTTGATCTACGAAACGGAGCATGGTTGTAACCAAATAGGTCCAGTAACCATCCTTTTCTGGTTCTTTGTTTATCACTGTTCTCATGAGCGTGTGAACCGTTTTCACTAGCTCAGGTTCCAGGGAAGGTTGAAGCAAGATTGTACTCATGGATTTTAAAAAATTGTTCTGAAAAAATAGTATTTTTGGTATAAGTTTACTATAAATAACTGACTTATAAATCATTAATCAAATGTCGTCTCACTGACATGCAGTGTTTCAAATGGGTCTACTGTATTCGACATGGGTGTAGTAGCTTCTTTTTCTTCCTCGTCATTGCATTTTCCTGCAAACTACACATATTTACAAACTTGATAAACTGTCAAAAATGATTTGCATAGTAAAGTTAAAATGAATACAATTATATACAAATTTTAAGCCTATAAATTCAATCTTACAATAACAGAGAAAGTGCAAAGAGCTCCAATGGTTAATTTGTACAGCTTCATCCTGATCTTCTATTAAAGACAATGATTTAAGCGTTCATGCACCAAGTTCGACTACAACTGTAAGTCAAATGAGCAAAACCTGGGGCAACAAACGGAATCCGATGACGGCTGTTTATGTTAGGTTGTAATTGAATTAAATATTAGGAAATAATAGAAGCAAAGTTACAAGGTAATATATTGGTATTATAGTTTTCTAGGACAATAATAAAAGACTGATGAATCATTCACTCATCATTATTAGTGAAGAAAGGTCGTACTCAGTGTACAGGATCGGACAAGAATTTGTTCATTTGACCCATTCATCCATTCAAATCGTTGTCGTGTGGTAAAGTTAAAACATACGCATTAATTCTGGTCGACATTACAATTCGGTTGACCACCAAGTGCTTGCTCCGTCTGAGGTCTGAATGAGTATTGGATTCATTGCTCACAAAATGAGCGTTCGTGCCTACAACGTCTGCATCAATTACGTCAATTGGAACGTTTGGATAGAAAAAATGCGATTACACATTAGTACACCCGTTTAGGCCACAAGTGTTGATGCATCTCATTGTCTTTGTGAATCCCAGTCTCATTTGAATTGAATACTTGTAGTTAACAACCCGGGTGATCGGCCGTTTGAAGGTTCTTGAAGAAACGTTTTGGTGCGTTCGTCTGGAGTATTTTCCAAAGTGTGGAACAGTACTCAGTCAGATCATTGCAGAAAAACTGCTGCAGTAATCAAGCAAATTGAAACACTACACAGACACATACTTTGATTGTTAGTATGCAACAAACTGTTTTGTACTAGCAATAAACTTTGGGTGTGATGTGAAGGGCAAGTTGTAAAGCTGCCGATGACACACCTCATAAAAACCATTGGCCTCTTGATATGATTTGCTTTTAATTAATGCACAAAACGTACGTTTCCAGATCGTCTGTACGCACACCTTTAACAATACATACGTTAGAAACAAATAATCACATTCTCCTTAATTTGCTATAAATACTCGTCAGATACAAAAAAATCATTGGCAGTTTAACACGTTTGCTCAACCAAATCAAAAAGTGTGTCTAGTCTGGAACAAACATCTTATCATGGCCAAGATTTTCATAGCATTGTTTTCCCTTGTTGTTGTCATTCAGGTAATTCACGCTGAATACGAATTGTAAAACAAGGATTATTCCAATATTCAATTCGAACGATCGACGATACTGAAAAGTGTAACCCGTGATTATAGAATATTTTGATTTGGGATCCATTGATCCTTACTAGGCACATCATCACCAGGAAGCTGCAAAGGTAGAAACCAAGATTCCCACACCTGGACCCCAATGGAGACAGGATATTCGACAGGCTGTCGATGGGGCTAGGGAACGGTTGCAAATTAATTTGGTCACAGTACTCAATGGCATGGCTGTCACCACTGCTAGTGCCGGCAGAAACGTGACGACGGCTTTGGGTAAATTTACCGATTTCTAATGAGAATTGGGCACGATTAGAATTTTTGTAACAACTGAATAATAATGAGATCATTTGTATTATGAAAAACTAGCAACACTGACTCGAGCTGTAGTCAACAACACTTTTGACCTTGCATCTGTCGTGGCCTACATGCCACAATTGCTTGCATTGGACTTGCCCTCTCAGTTTATTGCTTTGTTGCAACTCATCCGAAGGAATGAAGTGAGACTCCCTTCCGATGTTAACGGAGCTTTGGACACTGTCCTCACTGTTTCTCGTCAAGCACAAGAAAGTGGAATTACCAACAGAGTCTTTGGACCCATCACCCGTTTCCTTCCCAACATGTTAACGGGTGTATCTGAATTCTTGACATCGATCATTGACAATGCATTTGCTTTGATTGGTGCCACACCAACTGGTGGACGACACATTGATGTCACTTTGTAGTTCACTTGTAATACAATAGTCTGTGAAAGTAGTAAAAATTTAAAACAAAGAAACAAAATCTTCACTTTTCTCGCATACTGTAACTCTTCTTTCCTGACATTTACATTTTGATCAAGTACATTTAAGCCATAACCATTAGGTGCCTATAGATGCATTACGATTCGAATTCGTTGAAATTATTTGATTTTATTCAGATTACGGCTTTTTTTAAACTGTGAAAAACAATTTTTTGGTCAGAACTATTCTATGTCTACAGCTCCACCTAAAGCACCAAATACAGAGGATATAGTTTGTATTAAACGGAATCCTTCTCGTGCTCCACGGAACAGGTCAGGCATGACCTTGATTAGGTCACCTAATCCATTTCGCACACTCAAAGCAATTCCTTGAATGTCAAATCCTTGAGCCGAAGCCATCGTGACTGCTGCAATTGGACTTCGAGTGCTAGCCCCGTCGGTTGCTATTCATTTAATGTTTAAAAGAATTAGTCATGGTTATTAATTTGAAACGTATTGGAATGTTGGAAATCATATATGAGAAAATATCATCGTTTTTTTAACGTTGCTGTATTGAAACCTACAATTGCCGCTGTCATTTGCGACTGGTGCTGGTGCCGGAGCTGGAGTGGTAGGTGCTTCTGTGGTAGTAGGTCGTCCACCAAGAAGAGTTCCTAGGAAAGTCAGTCCTGTTTGCAAATTAAGTTGCCTAGCTTCCGCCTCGTAGTCATCATCATCGTCGTCATCATCTGTTGTTGTTGCGACACTGGACGACGTTGCGGGTGCTGCTGTACTTCCAAAAACGAGCAAAGGTAATCCTGAAGGTAGAGTTCCAGCTGGTACCGTAATCTGCTGTCCACTTGGACCAATGATGGTAACTGGTCCTTGTGGGGCAGTTCCATTAAGGGACGTTTGTAAACTTTGTAATGCAGCAGCATTGTTTGCGTTATTAATTTCCTTCTGTGCCAAAAGCTGCTGCATCAATGCAGAAATCTGAGCCACTGATTCTAAAGGTGATTGTTGTACAGGCGCTGCTGCAGGAACGGTGAGAATGGGAGTTTGTACTGCTGCGGGTACAACTGGTGACACTGGGATTGACACGGGCTGCTGGACTGGTGAGATTATCGATGCTTGGGCAACTGGAACCGGTGCTCTTGTCCCTGGAGGCAGAATGACTATGACTGGAGGAACTGGTGAACGAGCTGGCGCTCGTGTTGTTTCCGTAGTTGTTTTCACGAGTCCACCTTTTGGTGTGGTTGATGTCCATTGATCTCTCGGGTTGTGTGACAATAACTTCACAAAGCCTAAGACTTGATTTCCGACTGGCCGTGGTAAAAGTTTAGTAGCAGCTTCAACGTATGAGGTCAAATTGATGTTACCACTTCCCCCGAAGACGGCTTTAAGTAACCCGGCCACCTGTGCACATAATTGTATTAGCAGTGCGTTATTTCCTAATGGACAATTGAAAATGCACAGCTCGATCAAATTCTACCTGAGGAATGATATTGTTCGGTCGTCTAGTAGTCCCACCATCGTCACCGTCATCGTCATCATCAACTCCTTCTTGCTTTGGTTTTTTGTCACTTGGTACAACATCGGTGCCATTCGCAATTTCACGTAGTTCTCGCTCAGCAAGCACTCGCAAAGCCTTACAAGAAATCCAGAAATGTATTATCGTTATTGTTACATGTTCTGAAAAAACCACACGAAATGCAATAGATTAGATGGTTAACTTTTCATACAATAAACAAGTTTTCTTTTAACTGTGCAGCAACAAATCTTCGTGCGGCGTCATCAACCACCTTGGCCTGCTCAATAAAATCTGTTTTACTGTCCGTCACTTCAAACGTAATCTGCTGCTGGACATTGTCCAAAAATGCTTTGTCGTCCAGATTTGGGTCAAAATACTGACTGTACACATCGTTCCCCACGAAACAAATGAGAAAGATGGTCAAACTGAGGGTTATTTGGGTAGTGCTCATCATGGCCTACAGCTTGTGGTCAATGGAAAACAGTCAAATTGTGCAGAAGCCACAAGCACTAAAATTCCCTACCCGGAAATGAGATTGAGTGCTACTCTTTATATACGCATATTAAATATAATGCCATATTTCTGCATTACCATACATCGAATTGATCCTCTCTATCTTGCCACTTCTCTCTTATACTGTCCATTGGACAATGTGCAACCTACTTGTGTCGGGCTAAGCATTTCCGCAAGATTACTACCTTACCTTTACCTTTTTATTCCAAAACTAATCACAACGTGACCAGAAATGCGGCTGAGACAATGATTTTTGTATAGTTTTCTAAGTTTATCTTATACATGAATTATGGAACAGGACAATAATGAATTTTAAAAAATGCCTTGGTTATTCAGTGGTCAAAGGGCACTGAAAGCAAAGATCAATTTTTAATTGCTGTATTTATTAATGCTGATTTTTCAGTAGTAGGAACAATGAATGACACCCTGACCCTGACGTCATTCGTAAGGATTTCAAAGTTAATGGTAATCTGTAAGTGCGCTTAAAAAGGATTCACGAACTAATCACTATTTGAATCCGAAGAGAAGATTCCACTGGTATGCTTTCTGTGGTGATCATGTCATGTGGAAAACGTGCAGTTTTTGCATGCATTCATGTTATAGTACTGTGCTTGGAATATTGAACAATGACTAATGATGAACGTCTGTTGCTGGTAAATTACTTATATTTGCAACAATGAGTGATTGTCCGTTTATTAATGAATGATTATCATTATATGGTAAACTGTGAATAATTCATTGAAGCATAGGACATAGTGACAAGTGGTAAAATAGGATCTAGTTTAATTAGGTATTTTAATCTAATAATTATTGGATGAATGGTGGAATTTTTTGTGTTAAACGCAAAGTATACAATGTCAATTTAAATGTTTTTCACATTATCCTGGTTGTACAGTGTACAGTAGTAAATTAGCAAAAAAAACAATTGAGATTACAACAAACAAGTTGATCACAACATGTTCTGATATAATCATGCGCATGAAACATTTAATTATGTCAAGTCAAAACAAGAGTTAATGTATAGAAGTTAAAGATCCAAATCTGGCAGATCAACATCATCTAAAATTTCATCGACACCGTCGATTACTCCAAGACTTTCCAACAACACGAATGCCTGACGAGCTCCTTGGAAAATACTGGGGACTGCACGTACAATTTCAGTCGCATTGAAGTTAACTCGTCCAAGAATCTCACGGAATGGTCTTACAAAGAATCTAGGTTGCTTGTCGCGGACGTAAGGTTCGTAAATTCGTGCAGCATTTCTTAGATCATTTTCCAGCCTTTCAATCTCATCATCTTCAATTACCACGGATGGGTTAGCAGGTCCAACACCATCAGGTTTGGGTGATCGATTGCGTACACGATACCGATTCTTGGACGTGGTTTGATCTCCAGAAGACGATACAACTGTTGAGGCTTCAGCAGTAGCAGCGGCTGCATTTTTCTCAGATGCCGAAATGGGTTGGTAAGTTGGGAGCACTTCAGGTTGTGGTGTTGTGACAGGAGCTTTCTTGGTAGTTGGAGCTTCCGGTGTGGTAGGAACTTCAGTCGCTCCACCGAGAATGTTTGAAATGCTGGGGATTTGAACTTCTTGCCCTGTGAGCAATTTGACGATTCCTTGCAATTGGTTTCGCACTAGGTTCGGAACAAGACCCACAGTTTGATCAGCTATTCGGGTCAAATTGAGATTTCCAGAGAAAATGGCTCCAAGAATTTGAGCCACTTGAGGCAACACATTAGGATTTGCCGTTACAGCCTCTTCTGCCTCATCTCCTTCATCCTCTTGTCTTGCTTTCTTTTGACCACGTGCTGCTATCACTGCAAATAACTGAACCAAATAGCATTGACATATTAGTGACTGTAAACATTAAACCATGTTGCGTCCTAAATATACCGCATTTTTGTAATATATATCATATATAAATTTCAATATGGAACAATTCTCTCACATACCCGTACAAGGTTGTTCTCCATTACTTTAGCAATGTGTTTTCTGGCCTCATTTGCAAGCTCTTCTTCCTCTGGTGTTAATTCTCTCGCCGGAGCTGCTTTAACAGTCAAGTCATTTGTGTCATCATACCTTACGTCGGCAGAAACTCCTATGAAACTCTATATACAAAAGTATATTAAGAATTATAAGTCGTCCATTCAAATCACAACAGGCTGCAAATTTCATAAACTTATAATGTTCCATCGAATGCCTTCATGTTAATTGCTGATGCTTCAGCACAATTACAAAACTTCCCTGTCATGTCAAATTGTCATACCTTATGAACTGCAAAGGCACAAACTGCCACTATTGCAACGATCTTAAACGAGTTCATGATTCCAGTATTTTAATGAGAGCAGGAAATAATCCCGCGGTCACGCTCAACTGGTAATTTCACAGGTCAACGGTCAAACCTGCCTATCAAAGAACAGAGGGACACAAACGGTTTCTTCCTTCGCCACAGCTTTACTTATAACCACTCACAAAATTCACTCTCTGGTCACAAATATGTTATGAAGAAGCTTCAACAAAATGAATAGCATTTATGCGCCCAGATTCATTCGCTCAACGTATTTCTCCGGCATTAATTGTCAAGCAGGCAGGCAACCCAGTTTCACAGATTCTGTCATGTAGTAATCCCTTCATCAAGTCCATAAAGGGAAAGCACTCCTTCTGCACGGTTCATTCAACTTGAAGTAAAAAGCTTCGATTGAAAGTCTAATTACTCAATTAACTCTAAATAACAATTAGCCATTCCCCTTTTGTCCTCTAATTCTGCATTATGGACATGGAACATTCACACCTGTGCCAAGCAAGTATTATATTTAGTTATCTCTCCCAAACAACTGTAACGTCCCCTTTTACCTAGAAAAATATTATTTTGTTCTGTTACTATTATGTACTATAGTAATAATAAATTACATGCACAAATTGGCGTCTACATGTCTATATTTAGTACGCGATAGAGTTCACCTTATTAGGAACCACTGACCGATACTATCATACTTAATGCTGGTCTGATAGAATGTATGATTTTAACTAAATGAATGAGCTTCTAAATGGAAAAATCTGAGAGAATTTTAATTTTAACAGGAGAACGAGATATTATCAACTGGTCAGACACAATGAAACTGTCTGACACACTTAATAAATTCGTCATAATCTTCGTATTCAGTTTCTTACAAGAAGGAGTTCTAAGCCAAGGTCAAAACAATCCAGGGAATAATTGGGGCGGAGGAAGATTTCAGGGAGGATATGGAGGGGGCTCCTGGTCAAACCATGGAGGAAGACCTCAACAATCAAATTACTATAATCCATTAACAGAATCACAGACATTGCCAGCTTGCGTTCGGCCGAAATTTACTGACGGAGCATCTCTGTCAATTGAAAAGTGCAATGGTAGAAACTCCGATCTGGCATGCACCGATACAAATTCAGCGTAAGAGAAAAGTTAATGCTTAGCAGCATCATAATGTATAATTTATGTGGTTGCAAATTTCGGTTGAAAATGATTATTTTAAGATTTTATTTCATGTTATCCTGACAGGATTCCTTCTGGGTGGAGAGCGGTGATGTCATGCCCAAAGGGAACACTAATTGTGAAATATCCTTCAGTTTGTACTAAAGGAACATGGGTGCCAGTATTTTATTCTAGTTGTAAGCAACTGTTGAGACAATCAGCAACGGTCGTGGATGCAGTTGAAGAGACTAATCAAATAAAGGCCCAATGTAATGCGCTACAAGTAGTTGCTAGTGAGAATTTTGTATTTTCATGCTTATTTCCCGGAGATAAGGAAGAAACAACAGGATGTGAAGCTGGGAAAAGTCCACAAGGGACAAAAGCATTTTTGCGCTGTAAACCTCCATTTTACAGTGAGAACGGTGAAGACACTCAATGGATTTGTACAAATGGAAGATGGATTGGGAGCACGAAGAAAGCTCTGTGCGTTCATTCTTCAGAACCTAACTATGATTACTACACGGACGAACGTGAAAACAATAAAAATAACAATCCTATTGTGGCCCCTGAAGTTGCCGTAGTTGAACGACCATGTCGACAATTAAAAATCGTTACCGGGCAAAATTTCATGTTTTCTTGTTTGTTGAATGGTCATAATGAGGAAACGGAACATTGCGGTCGTTTAACACTAGTTCCTTCTGGTTCAATGGCATTTCTACGTTGTCGTCATCCGTACGAAAGTCAGAATGGTAGAAGTTCTCAGTGGTCTTGTTTCGATGGAAAATGGACTGGAGAAAGTAAGAAAGTGATTTGTGTCCTCAAAACCCAAGAGCATACTGGAAACCGACAACCAATACCGGTAGGAAATGCAGCGTGGAATAATGTTGGAAGTGGGACCGGAAATAGTATGGAACATGGAAATCATGGAACATCGAATCCAGAGTGGGTTCCCGTTGAACCAATAAACCCGCCATTGCCAACTCCGCCACCAGCACCACCAACCCCGCCACCAACATTACCAACGCCGACCACTCCTTCAACACCACCGCCGCCACCACCACCTCCGACAACTACAACTACCCCTCCAACGACGACGACAACTACAACTACAAACGCACCGAAGACACCTGAACCGGAATCTAAAGAAGACGGAAATGGCATTACTTGCCCGGAACTGTTATCTACAAAATTAGAAGGCCAGAAACTAGAATGTCTTATGAATGGAATTGACGTTTCAATTACCAAGTGCGACACACCACTTCCGGTTCATTCAGAAGCGAGATACACTTGTCATGAGCTTTACGAAGCGTCAGGAGGGTTTAGTAAGTTGTACCGAAAATGTCGAAATGATGGCACGTGGTCTGGAAATGGACAGAGTCTTCATTGTGCCTTGTCATGTGGAATCACAAGTAGTATTGCAAACAGTCCCGTAATACCCCTCATTATAAGTGGTGAACCGACTACAAGAGGACAGTGGCCCTGGCACGCAGCCATTTTTCTCAAATCTACAAAATGGTCTTACATCTGTGGAGGAACTCTCATTAGCAAAAAAGCCATTTTGACAGCCGGGCATTGTGTCACATATCATCAATCCGATAGAGTTCAAAGTAGTACAAAATTGCGAATTGACTTGGGAAAATACTGGCGAGAAGAAGTGGACGAGCACGTTCAGACGTTCGAAGTGAATAAGATTGCAGTACATCCTTCGTACAGTCCCTATGGATACGATTCGGACATTGCCATTATCGTCCTTAAAGAGAAAGTAAAAGTTGCCAATTTCGTACGTCCGATTTGTTATCCGGAAAGCTCTAATACTGCGTTAGAAGACTACCAAGTGTCCCCGGATTCGCTTGGAACGGTGACCAATAACTTCAATTGTTCCAAAAATAATTATTCAGTTATCATTATCATTTACTATAATTTTGCAATTTTTCGCTTTGTAAGGTTGTCGGTTGGGGCGTAGATGAACGACGAGAGTTGGCTGACGATCTTCAAATGGCAAAACTCCGAGTTATATCACCAAGAGAATGTGCTGACAGTCTCAAAGCTGAGTCGTCAGGTCAAATTCAAACCAGATCAACTACATACTGTGCTGGATTGAAAAATGGTAAACTTTCATGGTTTATTTTCACTTCATATAATAATAGCATATAATTAAATCACCCTAATTAACAGTAGCTTAATTAATTTCGTGACGCACTTGTATCATACAGGTACAAATGTTTGTAGAGGAGACAGCGGAGGAGGCATGTATTTTTCCACAAGAGAGGCTAATACAGTGCGTTGGTATTTGCAAGGTATTGTAAGCGTGGGTTTCGGAGAAGATGGAGTTTGCAATCCAAAACAATTTTCTATTTTTACAAGAGTTGGACGTTATGCAGACTGGATTGTACGCACATTGTCAGAAAATGATGCTCAATAATTTACAAAATACGACTGTATAAACTCTAATTCTTCAATGTTTGCGTTTTTTTTACTTTTATGACATCCAAATGAAGAGGATTTGTTGTATAGTTTTTTTAGCTATGAAAAATAATCAAGAGTAGTAAATTACTATAAAATCTGGTATTTGTTTTGCTCATTTGATTCTCAAACAAGTTGACCTCATCATAAATAAACAATCACAAAATAATGTAACGCTGTATAAAAAAATGACTAACTCACACACTATAAAATAAACAATATTATATTATGATTGCTTGCATTAGCAAATTTTCATTCCATCTCTAAAATGCACTTACTCATCACATATCACATTAGGAATGGGAAACTGCAACGTAAAGTTAAGTTACGCATTCTATCTGTATAAAACTATTTGACATCAGGAAATCTGTCTTCAGTCAGTTCAGGGATATGCTCAGTGTTCTTTGGACGCTTTTATAATTAGTTTAAAAATTTGTTCACTTTGTTCATAATGACTTCAACAAATATCAAAGCAATAATTGTAATAATTGTAGGCTGCTTTTCCGTGGGTGATGCTGGAGTGCATAGAACGTGAGTGTAAATAAGCTCAAGTTTTCGATTTTCATTTCAATTCGTCTCAATTTTTTAAAACTGAATCTGATTTTCTTAAAGTTTGGAACCTCGAAGGAATACCAGCGTATCCTTCAGTACTCATCATTCAATACCACAATCACATCAACTAGCAGCATTTCAGCATGGATCTATGCAAATTCCAACATTGCCCCATGATTACGAAGAACACAAGGACAACGAACATCAAATCCAGAAAAGGAATGCCAAGACACCAGAAATACGACTACGACCTGCCCAGTCTCACCAACAACCAGGTTATTCAGGTACATGAACATAATTATTAATTAGGAGTATTCCAAAATTAATTAGATTACAATGAAAGCAAAAGTTAGCAATTGGTTGTTGATATTTCACTAGCAGAAAGTGACACTATGAACATGAAACGTGCTGCTTATCCTCCGCAATTATCGAAAGAAGTGAAGGGCCCTCCCCCTAAAGTTGTGCCGCCACCGGCGGCTGGGTCATTTAATGACACTTACGCAAGTCCTGATGATGCTGAGGTGGACGAAGCACATGCTTATGGTACTGACCAGAAACCGTCGCGTATTCAACGGAATTATTATGGAACAGATTATGCAGCTTCTGGACCTGGTTACGATTCGTATCAGACATATGAAGGTCCTTACACTGTAGCAGAAGACACTGTACCGTACACTGCATCCGACTCGTCATACCCACAAGTGGACCAGGCGGCATCATTTTACTATTACTACCCCACTGATTATCCGCAAGTTCCACCACAACAGCCATACTCGCCGTATTCGGGCTACAGTTCTTCAAAAGTGTATGGAACACCACCACCAGCAACAACAGAAGCTCCACCGTACGATTCTGAGTCCTACGTCCCTCAAGGTATTCCGTATCCACTTCAACCAGGAAATCCATACTTGCAGTCCAGTAGTTCCGGCTACAATAACCCACAATCGCAATACGCTCGTGCTTCACAACAACAAAAGTATCGACGACCTTACAACAATTATCGGCGGATGAGAGAGTCACCTTCTTCTTCTTCCAATACTAATGAAGAAACAGAAATTCAAACACGGACTCGTCGACAAGTGTATCCAGTCAGCTACAATCCATATGAGTACACCTACACACCGGAAGTATCTTATGCAGCTGTCCCTTCGAGTTACAGCAGTTCATCGTCATCGTCCTCGGCGTACAAGGCGTCTAAGCCAGTTCCAGCATCCTCGTACACTGCTCCAGCTTCCGATTCAGAAACGGGCACGAGAATCGTATACGTCCCAGTCGCATATGAATCGAAAAGCCCGTCTTACTCACCATCATATTCGTACCCTTCGGACTACAATTATAACGCTCCATCATCGTCTTACAATTTGTATCATCCTTCCTATACCAGTTACACGGTTCCTACATACACTGCCTATTCGTATGAATCCTATGTTTCTCCACCTTACAAAAACCAACCTTACAGTACTTCACCGTACAATCCGTATTACAAACCGGCTAAGAATGAACCTGTCATTCCCTACCCTGTATACACCAGCGATCCTAATTACGACCCTATTGCATCCTATGAAAGTAATTCAGAAGATCCTTTAGCATCTTATTTGTTAGGTGCAAATTTTGTTCCGTCTTATAATCCAAAGGGTTCCAGCCACGCTGTACCTTTCACTGATCCGTTTGCACCTTATGCAGTGACTGATGTCAATTACACTGGTCCCGTCCACGTGGAAGAGTACAAGGAAACCAAATACACCTATGTGAACGGAACGAAAGAAACAATAGTTGAAGTCGTGGAGGGAGATATCGTGGATACTAACAATGACGGAGCTTACGATGACATTACGTACGACGTGAGCGTGGCTTCAGAAGTAGATAATCCAGAAGATGATCAAGAACCTTATGACGAAGAACAAGCTGACGAAGAGGAGTACTATGAAAAAGAAGGTCAGGCTCCGTACTACCCGCCGCCGCAGCCTCAACCAGTTTATTACCCTTCCTCTCCCCATAACTCATATCAGCACCCGCCACCGTCACACTATGCTGGAAGATCATACGGCGATGATACCGGAACTACTGTTGTACGTACACCAAGACGAGAAACAAAAGCCAACTCCGCCTTGGTGAGTAAGCATAAAAAATTCAGATGATCTGAATGATTAATTGTTGTTGCAAACCCGATAATTAAAAGGCAACATTCCAAATTTACTTATTAGTAATGCAACGTTTTATCATCAGTCTATTGATTATGATACTTTCAAAAAGTGCTTTTGTTGACCAATACATAATGAGATAAATAAAATGTCGGGAAGGAGTTCTTTTTACAATTTTGTGTGCAAATAACTCTTGTTATTAAGAACACGACGGCGATTACTATAATATGTTGTTTTATTGAGACTTGAGACTCAGATTATGAAACGGTTTGCTTCATCTTATTATCATTCAGTATCATTCAATGTAAACCATAAGTAATTTAGGTTACATTTTTGTCGAGGTCTATTTGGTATTGTTTATTAATTCATTAGGATACAAATTCATATTATGATAGCCCAAAGATGATGGACCATTATGAACCGAAAAACGAACGCATGTACTGGAAACCAGCTTCATACGCCGATTACGTAACGTACTTCGAGGGCGACTACCCGCCACTCTCATACGTAGCTTACATTATTCCTCCAACGAATGCAACTAGGAGAAGAAGACAAGCTATTTCTGCAGTATCTTCAGCATACAAAGGAACTTCGTCGACTTTTCTGAACCAGCTGAATGATTTGATTAAATTGATAAGTTATTTTCAAAAGTCATTGACGGGTCCATTGAAGGAACTAGCAGAAGATTCAACGGGAGTTACTGTACTTGAAATCTGCAAACTATCAAAAGCTCGAATTATTGCTACGGTAGCTGTGACTTACTTGAAGAAAGTTTTGCGTCAAGCGTCGCTTATAGGGACAAATGATGAAAAGGAAAGCACTAAGGAAGTGTTGGTAAGTTGGTACATTCGGCTTTCCTATAAGTGAAAAAAGTTTCATTTATTTTTATGAAAAGAAATCATAATAATTTTGGTAAAATGAATGCTGCAGGGAGATGCGTTGCAGAAATTTGGTTCTGAAATGGCCAAAGTCCACGAAGATTTGGAAGATTATGACGAACTACGATATGGACATGAGCCATTGGAATATTTCAAAGAAATTGTCGATACAGTTAACAAATTATTGGACCGATTGAACCTTGGGAACAAGTACCCTCACTTAGAAATTGACAAGGTTAATGTTTTCCATGATCACGATGGCTATTGATTATCAACCCTAACTTTGACAATAGTTTCAAATGCAATAAAAATAAACGACGGAATTATAAAATTGTCGAATAAACAGAAGAACACGACATTTAACGATTCATAGGATTAAAATGATTTTATTCCGAGTACTGTCGTTACTTGCCGTTTACACGTTTTGCCACCTTTCCTATGAACGACGGAAGGGGTCGGAAGCACATTGGCCTAAGTTAAAATGTGAATTGATCTACAGAGCGCACTTAATCTAATATTATTATATGTACAAGGTAACTCAACATGTTTTTTAAAAGAGAAAGAGTTATCACAAGCAAGAAGAATTGACCTTGCAAAAACATGGGTCAGAAAGGTGAAACTGTCTTCACAAATGCTTAAAGCGTCATGTCATAATTATTGGGGAGCAACGAGCAACGATGAGGACGTTAACAAATGTACCGTCATTTCACAGTTTATACATCAACAGTTAACAGCGCTTTTTGACGGAGAAACCTACGGCAAGGTATCTGCCGCAACTATGCTTCTCACTACTGACTACCTTTTTTATTATTTTTTCAATTTGGAAAGTTGCTATGCTTTTTCACTAATTTCCGTAAATTTTATTCGGCTAAGAATGTGTCCAGTCGATGACAAAATACACTTTACAGAGATAAAGACTGATCGAGAAGTTTTTATTACTTTACGAAGACAGCAGGTACCAAGTGCACTGATAGACTGACTACGTCCCACGTTCACTAGTTTGACATGGAACATGTGAACGTGCGAGTAGAAATATCCACAGGCGAAGATTTGAATCCCGTCCTTGAGCCATGGTGGCTAATTTTGATACGAATGAGCAGAAACCACAATTATGTTTGTATGACAGTGTTTAAAAAGAATTCATTTTGTCAAAAGTGAGCATGGAGTTGTACGTCTTGGTGATACGCCACGGCCTGGAGTCTTCAGAGACGTACCGGTTGTTTCTGGAGCACTTCCCATAACCGGGTATGATGTTGTCCGCTTTGCTGATCTACAAGACACAAAACAAATAGTATTTAATTCGTTGTCTTGACGACATTTATCATGAATCATCATTATAAATAAAATAAGCAGCATTTACCGTCTTCGACGCATTGACATAGGTTGTCCAGGTAGGCCGAAGTAGCCACGCGGTATTACCATACGGGCATTTCCATGAGCAGGACGTGAATTCACATGAGTTTGTAATATATTGAGATGTGCAGAGTATCCTTCGGAAAGAACAGTAGCAAGAAGTTGTTGTTTCTTCGCTACTCTGCCAACAATAAAGATCTTATCTGCTGGTACGCCTACTGAAGTGTAGACGCAAATGTCCTTGCTACTTCCGTATGCTGCATATATGACAACTTTGTGTTCCTAAAGCACGCATAAGTTTACCGAGTTAAATAGAATGTTTCGAAAATTAAATAACTGTTAAAAATACATTGAAAATAATTTACAATCACTATATGAGAAATCTTACTTGTACTAAATTCTTGAGATAGTCTGCTTTATGGCCTAGGAAGTCAGTTGATAGTCCATCAGCAAACGAAACGAGACCGTGGGGAAAGTTGTGCTGGGCTAGCCATGACACAACTTTATGCTGTTGCATGTCCGGTCTCCCAGTAACGTAAACAATTAAATAACCCAGCTCTTGCCAATGTCTGAAATAGCAAAAGTGAGATAACACATGAGCAAAACAATGACAAAACGCCTTCAGATGTCACGGCGTCCATTTAGATAATTACAACGAAATAGTGATAAAGAAGCAATAACATCCTATTAAAATTTCAAATATACCTAACAACGTCTACAGCTCCTGCACGGACACGAGGATCCCTGCCAGTAACCGACATACTCGCAGTGAACGAACCGTCAATACTGAATACTACACATTCTGTTTTTGGAGGAACAACAGCACAATAGAAGTCTGCACACGTATGATCCCCTCTGGAAACAACAATATTACAAATTTTACTCAACTAATGCACATAACCGGACACGGTTAAAATAATTCATCCTTGCCTTACCGCACAATGAATTTAATGGGATAGATTCCGTAACCGAGGGCTTTGTCTGATGGAATTGTAAAAGCAACACGACCGTTTTTGTCAGTCACTTCTGTGGCTATCTGAGACCACTCTCCCATGGGAGGATCTCGCATGATGTAAATATCCACTTTCTCACCGGTCAGAGTGACCATGTCCAAAGGACCGTACATAAAACGGGCTTTAAGCACCTGGGCACCAGATTCGCTAACAATGACATCGTTGGCTCGATGATTAGCTGCTACGTTCTACAAAAAACGTAAAAAACGATATATGAAAGAACGCACAAATTGAATATAGAAGGTAAACGTAATATTGGTTTTTCTAAATGTTACCTTAAGTTTAACAGATGTCCTCTTCTTTATCCATTTTTCTCTCGGTTGGTTGGGGGTAAATACGCGCACTTCTTTTTCTTCCTGGCTCAAAACAGAACCACTTTCCTGAAGTCCAATCTGAAATGAATATGCTAGTTATTAAACGAAAAAGCAAGTACACGTTATATGTAAAAGTAATCAAATATACGTAACAGTGTCACAAACCTGTCTGAGAATGAAAGCAATGACGTCCGTAGATTCCCAATAGCTAGCGTGAAATAAATGCGGAAGTGAATTGGTTGGGAAGTTAGCAAGCGCCTCAGGGCAATACAGAGCAAAATCCATCCTCTTGTTGCCCCACCACTTTTGCGTTACTGTGCGACATAAAACAATTTATTCATTAGTCAAGTTCAAACCCGAAGGTTCCATTTATTATTCATGCACTGGCAGAGAGAACTGGGGAAGAATGCAATAAGCAAAATGAGGTTGATTACTAATAATAAACGGAATTAAATTTCAGAATTCGCCATAAGCTAAAACCAGTCGCAAATTCAAGCCATAGGATCATTACAAGGATGCATAGCCAAACATTAAAAATTAAAAATGGTTCGCGGCAATATGAGAGAGTGTGGGTACTATAGCAATGCTTTTTAGGGATCTGAACATATAGTACATGAGCTGATAAGTTGAATAGGAAGTGTATCGAGCAGACCAGACATTCCGCTCTGAATACTTATGTCTGAGAGACGACGGGCGCAGTTGACTGGAACTGTATTATATCCCGTGGCCGAAGCCTCGGAAAAAATATGCTGATTAACCTGGACGCATTCAACTAGAAATAGTACATGATTACGTCATTTAAATGGAAAGTATACATTTAGTACGCCCTAACCACATTAAATGACAATTAAAAAGAAACGAAGTATTCTTTACTTACGAAGATGGTACGGTTGACCGTCCCCCAAAGGATATTTAGCGTAACGTGCCACATTTACCGGTGGTATGGCAGCAAATCGAGCAGAAATCAACGGCTCTAGACGAGTAGCTAACGGGTCGGTAGGGTGAAATAAATTGTACACTTGAAGACAAGGGCGAGTTAATTGCACTGTAAATTCATTTTACAATTTAGCTTTGAAATATATGTGTAAATAAAATTAGTAACATAATCAAATTGGTAATGAACGTACATTGTCTCTCTTCCGAATGTATTTTACGTAGAGCAAGGACGATTCCAAGCGGGCTTCCAAACATAAAGAGATCGCTAACATCAAAGTCTAACTTCGTGTTACCGGAATCACTTGCGGATGAAGAAGATCGTCTTCGAGATGCTGTTGTCAAATTACCCGCATGCAAATGATCAACGTCTAGCCCGTGGCCTACAATGTGAGCACAATGACATCCTACATAGGATTATCCAGGAATGTGTGTAATAATTAAACATATCTTTGAATTTACCAGGGCTTGGAGGTATTGGATCTTCCTCTCCAAGGAACTGCCCTGAGTATGAATGTCGTGTCAGAGCATCATATGCAAGGACGGAACCCATAGAGTCGCCGATTGCACAAATTTGTCCACTGAACCCGTATCCCTCTTCAGATTTTAGAAAGTCTTGATAAACTTGATTGGCAGCGCCTACAGTCTTAATTACCGCATCCATGTACTCTCGTTGGCACGTAGACAACAGAGGAATGGCCCCTACTGGTACAGCTTCATTAGTCATCTGCGGACTATCTCCAGTGCCGTAAACATCAAAGCTATACGGACTCAGGCTAAAAAAATTTGAAGAATATTGAAGTTTGTTACCTAGGCAGGCATTATGAGGTCACGGTTTTAAAGCAATAAAAATAATTACTCATACCTGGAAAGAATCGCTAAGGAGTCAGTGCAAATCGATGGACAAGGAACAAGCTTGATGGCTACGTGTCCCATTACTGATGGGTAATGCTGACGTATCACAGACTCAAAAGCGCCTCGAAATGTTGTCACATCAGATTTTTTCGCTGGGAGATCTACAGTTGCATCCAATGCACTGCCTGCATGGAACACAAGAAGAAGCACTGTCGTACTGCACGAACCATTTCCGCCAGCCGTTAGAGTCCCTGTATTTCCATATATTGTCGGAGACCCCGGAAGGGAAGTCTCAATACTTCCTCGACTCACTAGCCCCCGTTGCGATCTTTCACGTTCTGCGGTAACCCGTTGCAAGAACGGTTGGCAAAAAATACTGTCATCTACAAGAAGTACAATTTGAGTCAATTAAATTACTGCCTGCAACAATGTCAGCAATTTCAGTTGTAAGCTTTGCATACCTTTCTTAGTTTCTAGACTAGTTTGATTATCGCTATCTTGAGGTATAAGTTCCAAAGAACTCCACTTTGTTAAAGATACAGCATCGTCTCCATCTTTGAACCAAATGGAGTTAGGAATCACATTAATAAAAGTTTGCATATCTTAAATGTAGAAAAGAAGGGCAGTACACAGTCTACCTTGACAATCAAAGAATTCATCTTCGCTTCCTCCAGATTCTGAATCGCGCCGCATGATTCCTTCCATTCGCCACGATGCCAGTAGCTCAAAACTTTTTGTAGATGCTGAACCAGGAGAATTCAAAGTCCCTTTAGATCCAGCTCGTGACCACTGCGGATTTCTTCCGCTGGTAACAGCTAAGCCTTCACCCTTTCCGATGGCACGAGCAGCCACAGTGGCTTGGCCTTTACCTTCACTCATATCACTAACATGAACCTGAATTCCCGAGCTAATTTCTCCAGTTTTTATGTCTCGAGTTTCTGGACTGCTGACAGTTCTTGTGGCTCGCTGGTTACCACCAAAGTGAGTTACTTCCGTTTCACGACGATCTGCACCAATGGAAGAGCCAGTTGAAGAGCCATCTCGGCCAGGATCGTCATCGTCCTCGTCCTCATCATCTTCGTCTGCATAAGCCATTTTCTTTTTAAGTGCTTCGGCTGTGTCTCGTTCTATTTGTCGAATGTCTTCCATAGTAAGACCAAACCACTCATCTTGCCAAGCCCATGCCTGTCTATGCGCCCGCAACATGGTTTTTCTCAATGCTAAATAATTAAAAGTTTTTAAATGACAAACTTTACACAACTTACTAAAATATAATAAACTAGACCAACATATTTTGGACTACTAACCAACGTCATGAATAAACTTTTCAATCTTGCTCTGCATGCCCCAGTAATGGAATTCTACTTTGCATAACTTGTATGCACACATGATTGCTTTCCCATTAGTGAGAGGCATTTGATTGTCCTTTCAAATAAAAGTGAACGAAACATTAGACTAACAAAAAGCTTAACCATGTTCCAAAGTACATGCTTCCAAGAGTCGCTTTCCCAGAGAATGAAGTGCGTAGAAAAGCATTAATTTTTAGATCACCTTGCATTCAGACCAATATTCTTCTCTCCAGTTGTCACTCAATGGACCACGACCAGTTTTACTGGACACATACACACGTGGGTCCTCCTCTCGAACATAATCCGTCCCATGTAAATGATCTCTTACCACGTCGATGAGATCTAAAGGTCAAAAATGATAAGAAAAAAGTGTTACAAGAACTTAATGACTGGTACTAAATCCAGTACACACACGAATAAAAGATAAAAATGTGTGTTGAAAAAGTACATAACTTGTGAACTCGTACGTGAATGAATCATTTTGAGAACTTACCAACAACTCTGTTGCGAAGATCAGATCCGGAGAGGGAAAAAACATTTTCTTGGTGACCTGCATCCTCACAGTAGTAGGTCTCAATCTCAAGAGAAAAACGTTGTACAAATGGGCAGGTGAATCGAGTTTTCGTGTACGGATACGCATTCCATGCTTCTTCTTCTACGGTGAGAGCAGACTTTGGCAGCAAACCCTTGAACCAGCCAGGCAGATGACTTCCGACGTGATAAATCTTGTGAGTATACTGTCCTTTTCCTCCTGGACCATCATCATAGGGCTCATTGACTAGAATCTCAACTCCACTGCCAGCGCCTTTGGTTTCCTCTCGACTTTTTTTCTGCAAATGGCAACATACGGCCCATATCAATTGTGTCAGAAAGGGGGAAGAAATTTTACGTACAAATACGTAGAGCCTCATGATTAGTAAAAGTCACAAAGTTTTTCTTACAGCTATCATAAACAGTTGAGCAATGCGGTACTCTTCAACTGTCACGGGTAGAGGAATTCGGTACTCCTTGATTAACATTGTGACACTTTTATTAATAACTCAATAAAACTTGTCACAATGGTTGACTACGAAGGTGACTTAATTAGTGGATTTCAAGAAACAAATAAAGTTGTCCTCCATCACAGCACGACTGAACTGATACTGAAGACGTTCCAAAACACCTGCACACAAAAATTTAACGAACTTTTATTATCATTTATCTCCGAGATAAAACTATAATAAACAAAAAATGGTTAAAATGAGGTCGCTTTTGCAGTTTGCATAATGGTAGCTATAGAAGCAGTGAAAGATGGAATAAAATTCAGATGAGTAGTAAAAATGACGTAATGAACGCTAAAATTAGAGAAAAGTTATTATGCGAAAATGCTAGAGCAAAGTAAGTGGTGCTCAGGCATGCAGGAAATTCGACAAATTACTTCAACTTTACTTTCCAACCGTCAGCACAGCACGGTCCTACGACAAAAGATAAAGAAGCCTTCCTTACGTATATGGTTCCAAACGATATAGTACAAAATTGTGCCAATTCTGGAATGCTTTTTCCGTAGTTCAAGTGAGAAGCAGAATACGGATGTAGCGCAGAAAACTTATTTCCGTTTTAAACATCCAACATTTTCTGAACTTCCAGGCGTACCGAAAATGATTTCCTTCAACTTTTATCGACACAGCAAAAGCGGAAATTCAATTGATGACACTCATCGAAATACAACATCTTAAAACATGGTGACAACCTCATTAAATGATGCTCATGATTTAACACCCAGCCCGGATTTTCTTTGACGTAAAGGGAGAAAATTGAAGAAAATCGTTCACACAGAAAATCTACAAGAAGAGGCGATTTGGCGTGCTCCTCAAAATAGGCTTCCTAGTTCGATAATCCAATTGACAGTTTGCACAACCGTCAAGTGACTGGTTGGGTTGAAAGGATACAGTCGCTTGGTCTTTGGTAAAGTCAACGCTTGAGTACCCAAGGCATAAGGGCATCCCGGACTCTCTTTTCCAGTGGTTTCCATACCCCCATTCAATCGATCTATATCTGTAATAAGCATAACCAGAGAGTCCATAGACCAACGTACGCCTTTCCATCAAAGAAGAAAGCTGGAAGTGCAGAAGAGTGTCGTCGTCCACCAACTCGACGTTCTTAATTGCATGAATAAAGCCTAATGCCAGAATTGGTGAATTGGAATTATGCTCAGTTCATTAGCTCGCTACTCACAACCAACCCAACTTTCCTTGGTCTCGTAATCCTGACTCTATGAGAGATTCCTATGGGAACAAATACCACAGCTTCCAAGCATTACTCTTCAATTTATCCGCTCTTTATCACAGAAAGCTTTCCTATGACAGTGGCATGTACACACAGATCCTTCAAGCATTGCATTCCTTCGCTTTCTCCAATTTATAAACGAAAATATTGAATATCAATACCTCAGGGCAACGTGAGATTCCACCCATCCAATTGACTTGCTCACTGCATGACACACTGTTTTGCATTCTGAATGCATAACTATGTTTAGAGGTATCGGAAATTACAATAATTTCTCACACAACACTTTTGGAACACTTCAGTACACCGCACAATGGCAAATAAGTCAACGTGACATCAGTACGTAAACCTACAGCATGTACATGTATACAGCCAAAAGTACGTATACGTTAAGTAGTACTCATATAGGGATTCGCAACGTTCATTGAGAAGAAGGAATAACATTTAGGTGTTGATATTTATTACACTTCAAATACTACAGAGGAAACTGACTTACAACTACAACGTACGATGAGTGTATAGCACAATGTTTAACAGTCACATATTTAATTCTAGAGTGTGTGAGGTCACAGTTTGCCCTGCTCTAAGGTACACATTTGAGTAATATTAAGCAGCCACTTTCACCATTGTCCTACCATGCTGAATATCTAACGGCAAGTGATAGAAAGCAGTGAGAAACATCCCGACCAAGCGGAGAATCCTCAACAGACCTACGCTTGAGAGACACAGCACTTAGGGTGCAGCAACACTACTTGCTGACACACTGACAGATATATGGCATGTGGCTCAGTAGTCGGGTGCATTCGGCTCCTCTTCTCCTGGGTAGTAGAAATCGGAGTGAGCGAAGCTCGAGAAGCGGGTTGTCTACATGGAACTTGGAGAGATCTAGAGAGTGGAGAGTTGGACAGAGCAGAGTGAAGTAGTGGCGGTTCTACCGAAATGTCAGAGGTAAAGGGGATGTACGAGTTTGAGGAAGGCCAAGGAGAATGGAAGCGCATGCGATAGCGATTGGACTTTCGACTGTTTGGACACCCGCCCTCGACTACACCTTTCTTTCAACTCGACCTCATCCAATAATAAAGAATTTCTTTTTCTTATTCTTATCCCATCCTCTCATGACACATATAAATACTCACATCATCACACTTGCACCATCATAATCTATAGTATCATTTCAAATGTAGGTCAAAATCAGCCTCGACGAAAGGATGAAATCTTTCAACTTCCCCTCCAATGCTATTAAGCACTTTTACGTGCTTCTTCAAAAGGAAACTCACATGCTCCTATTGTTTTACTTTGATTAAACACGCACAGGCAAGTCGCTTTTGTCTTTCATCTTTTCAATACAAGTTAGCATTAATTAAAAACTAAAACTCAATCAACCAAGTTTGCCAGAACATTATAGGACCAGTATTGTCGCGCGAACATGCGGGAACACCCGTTTCGTAGCAAAAATGCTGAAAGTTAATATATGAACATAATCTCAGTATTTCAATGAAAGCTATTATAGGTAAACACTACAACAGGAAAAACTTTCTTAAAACATTTGCTTTTGTTACATTCTTGGAAAGACTAAATTGTACATAACACTTGGAATCAATTTATACTAGGAAATTTGAGGGAAGAACTTAGTACAAATTGCTTTTCCGACAAGGAAAGTTTCATCACTTCGGATTCTAGAAACACCTAACCTATACATTACTTTTTCGCTGGTGGTAGTGGAAAGAAGTAAGCTGGCAAGATCCTCCGAAGTGATCTGCATGAGTAAACTTGATTCTTCTATTCTCAGGTGCTTATGATCAGCTATGAATACGCGAGGCTGCTACGCAACGATTGCGCCTCACTTGGTTCTATAGGAACTTTGACATTTAAAAGTTGAAGAGAAACTCTACTTTCCACTTTAGAAGTTCTCCGACTATCCTCATTCTCCGCAAAGCCACGGCCTAAGGCAACTGCAGTGTGCTGACACTGAAGACTAGAAAATGGTTGAAATTCTATTTAGCAATTTTCAACGAAAACTGAACGACACGTGGTCACTTCAGCCAACTATGCTATATACGAAGTGGAACGAGAAACTGAAGAAGCATCAGCCAAACTCAGCTATACCTCAGGCATTGGACACATTGAAGTTTCCAACTTGTCAAACTGACATTTACGGGAATTGATTTTAACTACCCTTCCCAAAAAAAGAGCACAAGCAAACCAGACATTCAGTCTGCAAACAGACGTTGACCTATTAACACATCACAACAAACACAGTGGAAAACTACAAACGTCCAAGCTTACTCCTTCGTGTCATTTCTTTTGAACTTACTATATTTACCCTTCACATAGTGTACGGTTTGACGTAAAAGAAACAATTTCTTTCCTGAACCGAGTCTGCACAAAATAGTAGCAGTCGACCAGCAAACGCAAACGCACCATATAAGGTGAAACTGCGAAGGCTTCGCTTCTGCTAGTTCAGCTCTCCTTCTTCAGCAGACCATGAAAAAAATCCCGGAATGATCTCATTTTGCTTTCGTTTCTATTGCAAAGCAAGCAGTTTCTTTATGCAGCTTACTGGGAATAACTACGAGCTTCATTCACTTACAGTTTCCTCTCTTTGTATGCAACTGTCGCCAGAACCTATATAACATTCGAAATTGCTACGATGATACGATGTGACACAACCAACTTTTTCCCGACAAACCTCAAGGTCACTCAAATATGCCATAGAAAACTGTAGGAAAAATATGTATAAAAAAATAAACAGATCTCTGCAGCTCCACCAGATAGTTATTTAACATAAAATTCTATTAATAAAACATGACATCTGACATGTCATGTTTGGTTAACATAGCAGAACAGTAGAATAGAAATGAACAACTTTTTCTTGAAATTTACATAGGTTTAGGTACTAGTCTGTTTCCAATATTCAAGATGAAAGGAAGTAACTTTAGAAGTGAAATTCAACTGACAGTATTAAAGTATCATATTCCACGTTAGACGATGTTGCACAATGACATGACCTACTTAAGAAAATGAAATGAAAACCCGAAAAACGCTCACGTTTTAGTAACATAATGACGCTAAAAGAGATGAAGTCAGCTAACGAAAAATAGTACAAAGGTAATTTCAGGATATTAATTTCATCCTTACCTGACGAGACGAGTTGAATTGCTCTGCTACAGAGTACGATAATACCGTATATTCGTAATACCGGAAAGGAACTTCTTTAATCTCGTTATCAGGACCTTAGAGACAATTTCCCTGGATAGCTTTACACGAAAATCCCTTCTTGTTTTCTTCGTTTAAATCAGTCACTTCAGGCTTTAATTAATACTGTTGTTTTCAACCAAGATTAGACGTTGCCTAAATCAAAGATCCAAAACAGAAAATTAAAGGCACACTGCTAGTTGATTAACGAAAGCAATCTTCCGTCTACATTACCAAATTCAATTTCATCCTCAAAGCATAGAATTAGAAAATGGAACACGATCTACACAAAAGGATCTATGTGCAAACTACAAGTAGAACAATATTGATTGTAATGAATAGCTTATTTCAAGAATTATGTAAGTTATTACTTATAATTAAAGAAACCATACAAGAAAAGGCAAAGTACACATTAATGAAACTTATTAAACTGAAGCACACTAGAGTTGTTTAGCGTTGCCCCAAAGCCCCAACTCACAAACACAAAGTCGGCAATGCAATGCAACGCTTTGCTTTGGACTTGGTGGGCTATGAAGGAGTAGTCTGTAGAGTGTATCTTAATAATGCTACTTTTACACTCTCATAGAATACGATTCACAATTTCCATAATCCCGCAAAATGATAGACTACTTATACTGTACAACCGACAATCAGTACAGTTCCGAGAAAACGTGCTCATAAATTAACGCACTTTAATTGAAGGAAAGTTTGACAACTTTTCTAAATAATAACGGTGACGTGATACCACAGACACAGATTTCCTACTTACTACATGATTTCGGTAAAAAACTAACATGCGACAAGCCATTTCCACAGAAGAATGTTACAGAATTTGCATGATTCAGAAACGACACACAAGAAGATAAGATAAAAAGCTCTATTGTACAGCAAAACAGAAGAATAACCCAAAAGAGGAAAAACTTCATAATGAGCTTACAGAATCTGATTGACAGGAGACGGTAACACAAACACAAACTTGATTCGTTGTTTTTCTTTTCCTTCTAAAAGTGCTATGAAAGTGTGCTAAAGCTCCGAATCAATAGACTGCATTCATCTTCTAACTAAAATATTCCGTAGAAAATCAATGACTATAAATGCTTCATCCTGAATGATGGATTGATCGTAATATATTTAACTAATTACGGTCGACACTTGAGCTAACGTGTGATGCATAGTTAAGTCTTTTTTCAGTGACGAATATAAATATGCTTTTATCTTGAGGCTTGACTTGACGTATGTGATGTTGCGTTATGTGATGTCATGATGATAATAGCACTTTATCCAGCACAGAAATCACAATTTCTCCATACAAAAACTGACGACAATTGACGGAACTGACAACTGACGTATAGGATAAAAGCATGTCACACAACTTGTCTCTCATAATTTCTCACAACACTAACGGATAATGCACTTTTCGTTAAAAACAGTCGGTTTAAGAGTCACAGTTGAATAAAATTCAACCTTTCGTTAAACAAAGTCTAAAAAATAACTATTGTATCAATGTCAATACTGAAATAGGAGTGTCGTCGTCATTATTTCGGGAAATACTAAACCATGTCTTTACATAACGTCGTCTAGCACTTATTACTTTAAAAATAACTGGGAGATTCACAATCACGTTTCAATCAATTAGTAGAACATATAATCAAAAATAAGCAAAAAAAAAATCAAAAGCACATACGTTTACATTCTTGTTCACTAGTAAAAGCTGAATATCGCACGAACGAAGCACTGTGTTTTAATTTAAAACAATTTAGAACAATGAACTAAAAACCAAATGACAAAAAAAGTCCAAATTTGAAAATGACGACGTTTCACCGTTGCCTATAATTGACGACTTCCCAAAATTTTATGGTCGTCACGTCAAACAAACAACGGTGTAAACGTGTTCAGTTGGGAATACCAACTGCCCTTGTTGAAAGGTGCGCGGGTTGGGAGAGGACGAAACATCTGATTTCTCTGTTCCTTCCCAGTTTCCCAGGCTGCACAGAGCACGAGAAAATTCCCATTCACTTCGTGTTTGTATTGCATAGCACGCGGAGGTTCGGGTGCCGGTCTGTGGTTTTTGGTGGATTTTCAGGGGTACTTTTTTAAAAGAAAATACTACTTACTGGTGGTTCAACTAGGTACGCATTATTTTGTTTTTCAAAAATTCATATTCAAGGTGTTTCGTTTTTCAATGGCATTGACATGAGGAGCGATCATGGATAATTGATTTTCCGTTTATAGAGAAGCAAAGATAGGAACAGATGATTTGATTTTGAATTGACTTTTTTGCTTGTGAAAATTATTAAATTCGCCAAACATTTCATTGCTAGTAAACGTGTATATCAATTTCATGTTTGGATTTTTAAAAAAAATTTTTTTGAAATTTCAGTCATGTCTAGTTTCGGAGATATGGATTCCCCCGGTTTTGGAGGCAGTGGTGGCCCTGGAAATGACGGGACTCGATCTGGACACGGAAATTCCGAGTTGGGAGCTGCTGACAATGCTGCCCTTCAGGAATTTATCGCGGTGGAACAACAAAGGGCAGAGCTTCGTTCTGCTGTAAGTTCTGGTTTAAAACAACATTTTACTTGCTCTCATAAATTATAAATTGATTGACAATTGATCATCGTTTACTAAATTGTTGGTAAGACTAAAAACGAGCTTCTTTTTGTATACTGCAGATTCAAATGTTGACTGATATTTGCTGGGATAAATGCATTGACAAAACTGGTCATAAACTGGATGGAAAACAGGAGACATGCTTGGACAATTGCGTGGGTCGCTTTGTGGATGTGTCCATTTTAATTACACAGCGCTTTACCACCGCGTTGCAACGTAATTTAAAGTAGATGAATTGCTTTCGTAATATCGCATTCCTTTGTAATTTTCATCTTTATGAAGTCTTCAAGAGTAACTTAAATCTTAAATGTGAACTTTACAACTTTACTGTATTCGTCTTGGTATTTCTTAGCTTTGAAGTCTGATGCATTTGATGATGATATGTACGATTGGAGGTGGTAATAAAGTTGTATGTTTCTAAAGATCATGTGAAGTGGGAGATTGGAAGTTGGTCTAATAGTTGTCTTATGTTGTAAAAAGGGAAATGATGAATAAAAGAAATTCTAGTACTGGAAAATTCTTTTTTTGTGTTCACACAGATTGACGATTACTCATTCTTACGATTTATTGGAATTCTTTGTTTTTCAGTAGCACTTGTAAACGCTCCAACTTTCATGATCACACTATATTCAGTTTCACTAGCGTAAGTAGCTACGGACATGACATTGCATTGATGGCCACTTAAGCCAGGAATTGATACAAACGTAAACGTGTCCGATCACATGGGACTTTTACAGTATACTATGCTATATCATTTGCAATTTCATCGTGTCACGTGCACATTTGTGCATTTACTGCTCTATACGAATGCTTACTTACATTCAAAGTCAGAGGCCAAGTGTATACAATAATATAATAATAATGATGACAATGACAATAAGAATAACGACAGTAATAGAATAATGTACTTAGCTAAACCTAGGGAACAGTTTGTATATAATCCACTTACACCCAGAGGAATACCTGATTTACATATAACTCCTCCAAGTCTCACAGAATGAAATAATTATAAAGTTTTGTTGGACTTTCCCGAAAAATTCTTCTTGAACGTTAATTTTTCGGGCGAACTGGTGGTGTTTGCTTAACTTGCAGAATGATGGAACGCATTCGAGAAATGTCTTTTTGGTGCTTGCTTCCCTTTGGGTTGAAGTCACAAAGTTTGGCAATGCGCTCCCACTCTGTTCCAGGTTCCATCGGTTCAGTATCTGCCACTAATTCCTTTTCCGCGCTCCTGCCAAATTAAAAAGTGTCAAAAGTTAGAATTTTTCCGAGACTGGATGGCTTTCTATTAAGTGCAGTAGTTGGCAAGTTGGCAGTGGTGTTGCTTATGTAAACTAATGAATACCTTACAAACTGACACGAACAAGGACAGCAAAACAGTACAGAGATCTATAGAAAAGTTGGAATCTACTGAACTAGTGAACTAGTATATACATATACAGTACAAAATTTTGCGTGCAGAACCAGAACAGTGCAAAATTGAGTGCTGACTATGGACAAACATAAATTCAACTGATGTACGATATAAATACGACGCACAGGTTTACAAAATGTTAAAGTAGAGCAAACTTTACAGTACGAAAAGCTTATTTTACAAGTAAAGTGCTTACTGGTAAATAGACAAGTTCTGACTGAGAATATAAAACTGAGATTCTAAAAGCCGTTATCAAATGAATTTCCCAGATAAAGCAAGACAGTTACTTCAATATTTTAGTTAGACATTAGACATGTATATGCAAAAGTGTGCTTTAAAACTTTAGAAGTGAAACGAATGCAGAAAATGTGACAGGCACAATTTTGCGAAGACACGGCGATTCTTACTTTGATGCTTCCCTATATGATTTGTTTAGCATGGAATCAATATAATCACATGTTATATCATCTCAAACATTAATATGAACACCGAAACATTAACAATAGCACATGAACTAAACTAATAGTTTCATCAATTCGATCTCACATATACCACGAATTGCACGTCATTAGTCATTTTTGATAAAGTGTACAACTGTGCTTCCAAAGAATGGAGATAGAATAAACAACGACGTACCTGTTTGCTTTGCGGTTTTTGGCCACCTGATCTTCATGGTTCTTATACCACTCCTCCAATTCCTTACGAGCCGCCTCTTTCATTTCATCCTTCTTTTTCTCTTCATCTTCATCTGAATTGAAATACACAAAAAATATATATTTATATATATACTGGAATACAATACACCTAATGTAAATCTTGTAAAGTTTGCATTTTTCATCATACCTTTAACCTGCAACCTTTTCTTCTGCTCTTCCCTCCAACGACGTATTTTCTCCGGTTCTTCCCTAGGAACTTGTGGCATCGAAGGGACCGGCGTATGTGAAGGAGACCTTGCCAGATCTGTAATAGTAATAAAGTACTCATTAGTCATATATCTTTCATTAACGTTCATAGTTACTTATAAAAGTAATCTTTCACAATATGATTTTAACTTTGCATTCTTCGCACAGAGCACTTATCATTTGTTCTTCTCAAACCATGCACTACGCAAGTGATCTGCATAGCTTGGTAGCAATAGTGATAACCGTAAAATGAAAATGAATTGCTACAACGCTCGTATGACACAATCCTGTAGTAAGACTACTAATCAATACGAATCATTGGAGTTAATTAAACTATACTAGGACAAAACAATTGTCCCGATTGATCATACAGTCACATCGTGATGATATATCAATGTTATGTCTATGCTATAAGGCCATGGCGATACAACACCAGCAAGCTAGAATAGAATGCCCGTTTGCAAAAAAGGCAATAAAAATTGTTTTGTCTTTGATCCTACACGTAAGAATAATGCTAAAGCAGTTCTAATCGGTATTTCAAATACGACCTGGCCAACGTCAACTGCATTACTAAAGGAAAATGCAGCAAAAAATTCACAAATAAGTTAGCTGACAATGCAATACAATGAGAATCAATAGGCATACACATTGAAAACAGACAAATAAATGAATGACTTAAAGTGAGTGCATCATATCTTAACGGACACCTGTTTATGTGACATGCAAACGTAAAAATTGCATATTGATGAAGAAAACTCAAAATATTAAATTATAGCAATAATAGCAAAAATAAATTACCATCAGAATCATTCACATCAAAGCCATTATTGCCACTATGGGGTGCGTCAAAGGATGTATGATTCACCATTTCAAATCCGGAATCGACCTCATTCTCTCCGGTAGGCATTCCTTCTTTCTCTATCCATTATTAATGATTTAAGGAGTTAAAATAAATTAACAAACAATCACAAGAACATAGCAATAATGAATGCATTATATTATATCATAAGCTGATGTGTCATTCAAATTATAAAATAAATCACGCAGCATTAATCACAAAAGCAGACAATAATCAGAAGTATACTTTTGAAACCGTGCACCAAGACAAAAAATTGAGTTTATAAAACTTTAAAGGTGCATTTTTTCATAAATCATCAAAAAACAACATGCAAATATTTAAGGGAAAGGCCGTCGACCGTCGATGACAGCACTGAACATAATGACAAATAAATCTTTCAAAAACCAAAAGTCACACTCAATTGGTACTCGTGAAATGAAATTGTTTACTTTCAATTTTAAGTCATTGACATTGAAACCGATATTATAAGTTTCTATATATCTACCTAACTTTAAACGATTTTAAACAACACACATATTAATATAGCATAAAAAAGGTTAACAGGAAGTCTCACCTGAAGAGACACCATCAACCACTGGTTTGATATCATCTTCCAGACCTGCCAAATTATTTTGTTCCCTGGCCAAGAACTCCGCGGCTGGATCCGCCTCTATATTATTTCCAAATGAATCCGCAAATCCGTCCATACTAAAAATTGATTTGTCTCCTTTGTCACGATTAGTCAAGACTTCTAAAAACCCACTTTCCCTGTTCAACTATATTCTACAAAACGTCGTTAAAAACCGCAAATTGGTGGATCCCAAATGGCAGTGCTGTGTTCACGACACCTGCAAAGACCCAAGCAAAAATTCAAAATTTGTAAGAATGATTAACTCCGTTGTATAAAAATCTATTTTCTATTAAATTCATGATTAAATCCATTAAACCTACTCAAAACTCCTACCCTACCCACAACTCTAGAATTAATGAATTTAGCACAATTTAACAATCTCAAATCCTTGCCGACCAAAATTTTCAACTAAAAATATTAAAATTTGACGGTGAATACAAAAAAACCCAACATTCAATCTGAACGATCCAAGTTCCACTGGAACTTCCTTAGGCCCTGGAAGGCCAACTAAAATGAAGAAACTCCCCCTTTCCAATACCACGCAGAGATTCAATTACACCACATTATCCAGACTGTTTAAAATGAACAAAATGTACCAGCACGTCCTGGCTACGTAGTACGAATCCGTTCTAATTCCTACTCACCCAAATATTAAAATCCCGAATCAAAATGACAAGATTCTAAATTGTAATTACGAGAATTTGAAAATAAAAATCACTTCTCAAATGAATCAACTGAAGTAATCACAAATCAAGATAACAATTAAGACCCAGCGGACCCAACCCTTCAAAATGTATACTCCTCATCCGGCGACTCTTCTGACGTTCTAACCCTCACTTAACATAAAAAATGAGAATGGAAATGGAATCCAACTCACCTATACTTTTTGTTATCAAAGTGACACAAAAGAATTGTACAAAATCGAAAGACGTTTGAGAATATGAACAACTCGAGAAATTCAAATTATCGCAAATAATGAGATTTTAATGCAGAAGTTTGACACGTAACAAGCTGAGAACTTTTGATATCAAACTTGAAGCAAGGCAAAAAGGCTGATGATCACGTTCCAGCAGTAATGAAACAGTGAGAACCATACGCTCTGTCAACTCACTCTCAATGGGAAAAGCTGCTGACTCCTCCGTTCAAAAAGGCAGGAGCAAAGCACTCTCTGACTCACAGAATACAACTTCCAAGGCAAAAGAGATAGAGAGGCACGCAATTTCCCATTTGATCATGACGTAGAGGAGAGCCGCCTGATACTTTTTTCATTTTCTCAATTCAATGGCATAGAAGCCAAAATCTCTTTGAAGGCGAGTGGGACTCAATGCAATTCACGTGAACAAAGTCGTACCAGGCCCTGCCTTGCTCCAAAATGGGTGATCCATAGGTTTCCACTTTAGGTTTCCAGTCCCAGATTTTACGCTATCCCTAATTTTAAATCTGTGCAAATGGAAGGAAAATGCGCTTTTACACAACTTATAATGGAGTTTGATACTCTTTTTTAATTATTTTGAATGATTTAATGTAAAATCGAGAATTGTATGCAGGTGAGGAAACAATGAAACACTCACCCCATTGACTATTTGCTTGAGGGGAGTGAGCGCCAAGTCTTGAGCTTCATTCGGCTTGTACGGCATGGCAATGCTTTGAGAGTTGACTCAGTTGCCGAGTCATTCGCTTCGTTTCCTCTGTGTGGGCAAGTCCTTTCTTCATAAGTGTAGCCGAGACCAACTGTTTGGCTATCCGTGTCACATTGTGTCATAAAGGTCAATTTTAGTATCAGTAACCAGTGTTCAAGGAATCATCATGGTAATGAGATATTTAGTTGGATTTGATTGTCATTATATCAAGCATTTGATTTTTTGTACTGGATTCTATCTACCTCTACCTACATTGTATTGTAATGTACCGGGGTTTTCTGACGAATGTGAGGATATTAATTAATTAATGAGACATTTTTGGAATTAGGTTTCACTTAATCCGGTGAGAATTATGCGGCCTATGGCTGATCAAGAGAAAGGTGAAGTTGCTCGAATGAGTAGTTTCATCGGAGCAATTTGTGTTGGGGATTTGGTCAAGTCTACACTTGGACCGAAAGGAATGGATAAGATGTTGGTGGGAATGGGACGGAATGAAGGAAAGGTATGTATTTAGTGTTTAGCCGGTCGTTTTTTTAGAGTTCTTTTTTTTAAATTGTAGCTGTAGTTGTAATCATAAAATTGGGTCAACGTTAAGAGTGTTCAAACTTGTTTAAATTTAATGATTGATCAAGTTTGACGGTTTGTTTTTTTAAGATTGAAGTTACTAATGACGGAGCCACAATTTTGAGAGCAATTGGCGTTGACAATCCTGCAGCAAAAATTTTGGTTGAAGTGTCGAAAACTCAAGATTCAGAGGTTGGCGACGGGACAACATCCGTTACAGTATTTGCGGCTGAATTGCTTCGAGAAGGGGAAAAATTAATTGACATGAGAATTCATCCCCAAACAATTGTGGCTGGTTGGAAGAAGGCTGCTGCGGAGGCTTTGAAAGTGTTGGAAACATCAGCTGTTGACAACAGGTAACACGCTGAGCGTGTTTATTGTATTATATTTGTTTTGGTTTAGATGCCAAAATATATTAAATGTTTTTCAATACGTGATACAAAGGTATTAAAGGATCTTATTTTTTACAGCGCAAATAACGAAGCGTTCCGTAATGATCTTTTGAACATCGCTCGTACTACTCTGAGCTCTAAAATTCTGTCACAGCATAAAGAACATTTTTCGAATTTGGCTGTGAATGCTATTCTTCGATTGAAAGGATCAGGAAATTTGGACGCTATTCAAATATTGAAGAAGCAAGGTGGGACATTGTCAGATTCATTCTTGGATGAGGGATTCTTGTTGGACAAGAAGATTGGAGTTCATCAGCCGAAGAAGATTGAAAACGCTCGTATTCTCATTGCAAATACACCCATGGACACCGACAAAATCAAGATTTTCGGTTCTCGTGTGAAAGTCGAATCCATTGCTACTGTTGCTCAGATAGAACTTGCGGAGAAAGAAAAAATGAAGGAGAAGGTTGAGAAGATTCTGAAACACGACATTAACGTATTCGTCAACCGACAACTCATCTACAATTATCCAGAGCAGTTGTTTGCTGATCATGGTGTGATGTCCATTGAGCATTGTGATTTCGAAGGTATTGAACGGCTTGCTTTGGTGACTGGTGGTGAAATTGTATCAACATTTGATACACCTGGCGGAGTGCGACTTGGAAAGTGCGATCTGATCCACGAAGTAAGGCAGGAAATAATGATTAATTCGAACTTCGACTGCATTAATATCACATATCACTATAGGTTACAAATTACAATGTCCATGTGCTGTCACTTGTTTTAGGTAATGATTGGAGAAGATCGCCTCATCAAATTCAGCGGTGTTACAGTGGGCGAAGCTTGCACCATTGTCATCCGTGGTGCTACAGCACAGATTGTGGATGAAGCTGATCGATCACTTCATGATGCCTTGTGTGTTTTGGCTACAACCGTCAAAGACACTCGAACTGTTTATGGAGGTGGTTGCAGCGAAGCACTTATGGCTACTGCGGTTAGTAATCTGGCTGTTAAGACACCTGGTAAGGAGTCGTATGCCATCGAGTCTTTTGCGAAAGCATTGTTGGCTTTACCAACGATCATTGCCGACAATGCTGGTTTGGACTCTGCCGATCTCGTGAGTCAGTTGCGTGCTGCTCATAACTTAGGGAATGCGACTTATGGGTTAAGTAAGTTAAAACCTTTATTTCAATTTCTGTTAATAACAGCATTAAAATTATAGTAGCATTAGAATTAATTAACTAATTACATTTCAATTCATTTTTAGACGTGGATGAAGGCACAGTTGGATGTATGAAAAAGCACGGCGTTACTGAATCTTTGGTGGTGAAGCGTCGTGTAGTGTTTGCTGCAGCTGAAGCTGCTGAGCAAATCATGCGTGTGGACAATATTATTAGAGCCGCACCTCGTCAACGTGCACCGGACCATCGGCCTTGTTGATAAACATTTCAATATGCTCGTCATGGAAAGCTACGTTTTTGCAACTTGTGTCTAACTTTTCTACATTCTACTTAAAAATTTGAAATGAGTGAATAATGCTAACAACTTTGTAAACAAATTTTGTGAGTTTTAATCTTTAACAATAGCCTCGACTTTGATATGTGCAAAAGTACTATCTACTTACATTTCAAAGTTCAAGAGTGCACATTTTCCATTCCGGAGTTAACTTACCGTACCAACATCTATTCAAATGCAAAACATGAGAATGTTCATGTTGAAACTGCGCAGTAAAGTCATCATCTTAAATTCCCTTTGGTATCGTTTGTTGTGTTATGGAACTGATGTTAAAATCTACAAAAATTCGTCTTATGAATAAAACTAACTGATAAAATGCCGGTAATGAGATCTTTATTTAAAAAACAAATTATTATATTAAAAAACGAAAGAGCTTTTATTTGTTTCTTAATAGCAACGCAGCAGAGTTTACTGCTAATGAAATTCATTATCAATATTCACGTTCACTAAAAATACCGATTGGTAGTACAATAATTTCTTAATTAGGATTATCTTGAGCTGTTTTATAAATTATAGTACTGAGTTTTGGACATATTTTTAGTCGATTGTAAACTGGCGGCGACTCATAGAAAGCGATATGCATAGAAGTTTATCAATAATGTGTAATATTAAACCATAAACGCAAAACTAATATGTGGAACATGTGGAACAACTGTTTCCAGATGCAAATAGAAATGTATAATATATCATCTGCACACGTTCTTTGTACATTACAAAGTTCACAGTAGACAGTACTATACAAATCTAACACACTGTTTGGCTTTTTGCGTAAACTGAATTCATGTTCGTTCTAATCCAATGCAGGGACATACACTTCACTATCCGATGCCTACTGAATTCATTTAAGAATTGAAAAATGACGAGATACACGATATATTTGTTTCTTCCGACGAGACGGTCCTGAGAGTCTGACCTGTTGTACGAAAAGGTGAAGCGTCGCTTCTTCTGCGTTGCGTGACAGCCAAGCAACCGAACGAATTTTCGTACAATTGGCAGGAGTCGCAAGGTCCTCAGGACCGAGTCATCGAGAGAAACAGATAGTTACATAACTAATGGAATTCACTTGAATTTAAAATCAAAAATCAGTAGCCATATTTTTCTTGAAGTGAGCTCATCATGCCGTTCGCTATGTTGCTTAGTCGTCCAGCTACTTTGGTTACTCCCTGCCGAACGCTTTCGCGAACATCGTCCAAATCCACGTTCTAAAAATTAATATTAGAATTGTATTGTCTGAAATTTACTAACGTGCGAACATAATGTAGGACAGTGTTAAAAGCACAACATACAACCCATGCTAGCATGCAGTTATGCGTTCAACTTAAAGCAAGAATGCACAGGTTACAAAAAATGGACATTGACAACTGCGTACCACAGGAACTGCTGAGTATTCATTTCCATCAATCTTTGACAGCAGTTCAAACAGATTTAATATTTTTACAAAGGAGTAAATGACACAGAAGGTTTACACACCAATACCAAAGGAAACACCCATTACGTAACATTTCACTAGTCATCCCACCATAGCAATGATTTGATTACCTGTAAAGTCTGAAGCGCTACAGATGACGAGGATTGAGGCCGTGGACGACTGTCGCCAAAATAGTCAGCAGATGAAATGGACGTCTGTCCTTCAAATCTTGACAAATTGGTTCGCCGTTCATACTGAATAAACAACACCATATTTATACGACTGGAAATGCCATATTTACTAAGGCAAGGATATACCATTTAGCTTTGAAAACATACATCATTATCACGAGAACCACTGAAAAATTGGTCCGAAGAAATTGCCTTGGCATTTCCAAACTTTTTCTGAGCTTCGTCCCCCACACCAGATGAAGAAAAGTTCATCGGTTCCCGGGTCTTCGGACGTGATGGATAATCTTCTTCATCAATGTCGCCCCTTGGAGGCGGTTTCTCGATTATGTCCCATTCATTAGATTTCTTCGAAGAGAATCTACAAAGGTTTGTAAAATACCCCGGAATCGTAAAGTAAACATTACTTTGCATAATACAACATTGTAATTATAATATATAACACAATAAACAAAGGGAAGTATTGAGGATAAATAAAAAAAATTACGAACCCGGAAAGCATGTTAAGAGGGTCAGCATCATATTCATCAAAGAATGAATCTTTTCGACTGGAAGAACTCTTACTGTAAGTTGAAACTGGAGTCTCTTGATCAATAGTTTTCATATCCGAGAACGCTGAATGGCTAACTCCCCTGTAAACATTATCAAGCAAGTGTTTAAAATGATGACCACAATAAACAATTCAAAATATGTTAAAAATTACGAACGATCGCATTCCGATGCCCATTCCCAATCGTTCAACTTGATCAGCCTTTTTCGGATCAACTTTTTTAAGATGTTCAGCACGCTTATCTTGTTGTTTACTGATATCCTGATAAGCTAAACTCATGGAGGCCATCTGAAGAACAAAGCAAATTTTAAGCATGTCATGAAGTAACCATCTTTATGTAACCATATTTCTATTGTCAAGACTTCAACTGACTTGTTTTTCTTGATCCTGAGCATGGCGTTCAGCATCAGCCTTTGCCATCTCTTCCCTTCGTTCTTTCATTTCGTCTCCCATTAT